>APFE030968740.1:3850-25201 GCA_000404065.3 Pinus taeda
TTTGCTGTAAGCCAATTTGGCATGACTTCGAATTATGAATAAAGAGGACAGTTTGTGATCTATTCCTGAGTTTTATTAGGAGACTATAGCTCTCAGGTTAGGGCCCAACCTGAGAGCCATAGATCCCCTCTGTTGTAGTGTTGTTCCCATTTCATTTCCAGCACTTTAAGTTTCGTTTACACATGCAATTCGAATGACAGTTTGAATTTGATTTTCTTATGAGTTAGATAGATTTTGCTTATGGTACAATTAATTCCACTTGCTTAGTGTAGCAGAGGATATATAACATCCATTGGAGCTCCAGCAAAAACGGTTGTTAAGGCTCACTGCCATGTCTTTTGAAGATTGGGGTGCAGTCCATAGCAGACCACCAAAAACACGCATTACTTTGTTTGATACAGTTATGGTTTGGATTTAGATGCTTCCTTGTCATTTACACTTATCACACATCTCTTCATCACAGCCCCATACGTATTTCTCTTTGCGTTTTGGATTACTGTTCAATGAAATCATGGCAAACTTAATGTAGGTTGATGCATTTCCGGTTTGATAAACAGTTTTGATCATTTGTTTCATTTACACTCTTCTCCCTCTTGTTTCATTACCATCCTTTCCACTCTTATCCTGCATGCAACCATGTTTCCTTGACCTACACTGCGTTCTGTCCTTTCCTAAAAGTCTCCCATTCCTCACGTAGCTTCATTCCTTGACCTTCCACAGACATCACTTCAACACACTCCCTACACCTGTTTCCCATCTCATCCTTCCACTTCTGAGCCATCACTAGCCTGATCCCTACCTCACACATCCCTTCCTACCCTTCCATCACTTTTCCATCACTTCAATCCTTCACAGTAGATCATCCTGTAGCAGTTTAGAGACATCCTGTAGAAAACCCTGAGTATCCTATAGGATCCCCTGCAGACATCCTGTAGGAGGTCATTCACGCGGTTGCCGAGCTTCTGAACGTGGAAAACCTCTGTGGATGTATGCCAAGGGGCCATAGGGACCTCACCTAGCCTCCCCAACCTGTCCCACGCTTTCCTCCCTTCTTCATTCAAACTGCACAACGAAACCCTAATAAGCACAAAATCACAATTATGTCACCTACTTAATGAAAAGTACAAAAACATGTCTTTTATAATGCAAGTAGTTTAGATCCAGGCATCTCCACTCATTAGAGGTAGTAGCAGCATTGGTAGAAGTATTAATCATCTTCATTGCTTTATAGAGATTAGACTAGTTAAATTAGTGTTTCCTAGGTTTACATGCTTTTATTTACTTTTAGTTCATTTTTGTCAAGTAGCTTAGCCTCCTTTGAGCTAGCTTTCGTCCATCATTGATAATAAAGCTTCTTCTGTAAGCCTATAGAAGTTGGCTTGAGCCCTAACAGACTTGTGCCAGCTGACCAAGTGACAGCTGTGACAAGATCTAGTACTTGTGCATATAGCACCGTCGCTTCCAAGTTTGTACGAACAACCGGGTTGATAAAATGAGAGACAGGAAGCCTCAGGAGTTGTAGCATTATTGCTACAATACTGGAGCTCACCAGTAATCATGGAATTCCTTTGAATCATATTCTCCACCATGATCTGACCTCAATACCTTGATTTGTCGATCACTTTGGTTCTCTGCTAAGGCTTTTAATTCCTTGAACTTTACAAAATTTTCAGACTTCTGCTTCAAGAAGTAAACCCAAGTCTTTTTGCTATAGTCATCAATGAATGTAAGGAAGTAAAAAATTCCACCAATCGATTATTTCCTCATAGGTCCACACAAGACTGTATGCACTAGATCAAGAGGTTTCTTTTCTCTGTATACAACTCCCTTTGGAAAAATTTCACAGTGTTTCTTTCCCAAGATGCAACACTCATAAGTACTAGCAGTTTCTTTGATGGGAGGTAATCCTCTGACCATCTATTTCTGCTGCAACAATCTTAAACCAGAAAAGTGCAAGTGTCCAAATCGAAAGTGAGGTAACCAATAATAATTATAACATGCAACCATAAAAGGATTCACCTGACCACTGTAATTCACAATTAGAGGAAATAGTTTGTTCCTTGTCATCTACACGTTTTCTATAAGCTGCTTGCATAGGGGCTTGTCATATATAACACATTCTTGACCTTGAAAGATAACTTTGTATCCTTTCTCTGTCAATTGACTAACACTTAACAAATTATGTTTGAGGCTAGGAACATAATATACCTTTGAGATTACCTTCAGCTCCCCCTTCTTGGTCAGAATGTTGACCACTCCTTTGCCATCTACTTCCACAGTTTTGTCAGTCCCCAACTTTACCTTTGTTTTCACAGATTGATCAAAATTTGCAATAAAATCCTTGTTTCTTTTCATGTGGTTAGTGCAACCACTATCTAACAGCCACACACTAGCAGAAGGTTCATGCATGGTATGGAAAGCTAAGAACATGGAGTTATAACTCTCTGTAGTGACATTAGCTCTCTGGTTCCCTTAATCAGCTATCTTTTTCCTACAATCATGAGCATAGTGACCAAATTTATTGCAATAATAACATCTAACCTTTGATTTGTTAACTCTTTGATTATTGTCAAAGGTTCTGTAGTTGCTTCCACTTTTATGTTCATGCTCTTCTCAGGCATCTCTCTAACCACCATATTTTCCACTTCGTCCTATGCCTCTCGATCTACTTCTTCCTCGACCTCTGTCTCTTGAAATAGAAACCTAACTTTTGAAAGTGGTCTATAAAGTGGAATCCTTATTTTTGTTTATCCTTGCCTCATGCTATAAAAGTGATCCGATCAACTCATCAACCGCCAATGATGCCAAATCCTTGGCTTCATTTATGGATGCTACCACAACATCAAATTTCGTAGACAAAGATATGAGGACCTTCTCAACCACTGTTTGATCTTTAATTTCTTCACCATAAATATTTAACTTATTTATGATAGTTATGACCTAATTCATGAAAGAATCAATGTCCTTTGTCTCCTTCAACTACAAAATTTTAATATCTCTCCTAGTATTCCATAACTTAACAATATTGACTTTGGCCATACCTCTATAGTTTGTCGACAAAGTATCCCATGCTAATTTTATTGAATACGTGATCATAATCTTCTGAAACATTGCTCAATCCACTCCCTCCTGAATAAGTTGCAATGCTTGTGCATTCTTCTTCTCGTCTTTCTTCCATTTTTCCTTCTCTATATTACTGAGAGCTTGTTCTTTTGCTTCATCCTTAGGTTCTAAAAACCCAAAATGGACATAATCTCAAACATCATGTGCCTACAATGTGATCACCATCTTAATGGCCCACACATCATAATCTTTCCCTGTAAATGGTGGAAACTGGGGCTGGAAATTGGAAATATCCATCTTTCTCCAAAAATACCTTTTTTGAAAAAATCATAAATTTCTCCTTCGTAAAACTCTTTTTCAAAAAAAATACCCTTTCAATAAAAACCCTAATTTTTTCTTTTTTATAAAAAAAAAACCATTCTCAAAAATCTTTTTGAAAAACTCTTGAAATTATTTTTATATATAATTTTTTTTTTTAAAGAAATCTTTATATATTAAAAACAAAAAAAACAAAATTTTATTTTAACTAGCTCTCATTTTAATATAAGCTTCCCACTTAACGTATCAAAAGAACTTTCCACTTAAAAAGTCAACTGACTTTGTTTAAAGAATTAGCTTTCAAACACGTTATACAAACCACGTTAATATTTTATGATTTTGGTGAGGTCTTTAACGCCTTTTACGATAACTAAATCCTACGTTAGTTCTCTAACGCCACATAAAGCAACGTGACCCGCATGCATGGAAAATGAATAGATAGAGGAGAAAGTTGCGCCCATAGTTGGGGGCACTACGCAGTGGGGTTGATATAAATGCCTCTTTCAAAGGCATCAAATGATTGTTGGCCTTGACCATCCCACAATTATTTCACTCCCTTCTTTAGTAGGTGCATAAATCTTTTGGTCAACTCGGCATAATTTACAATGGATCGTCGTAAGAAGTTTGCTTTCCCATGCAAATGTTGGAGCTGCAAAATGGATCATGGTTCGAGAAATTGAGTAAATTGCCTTTACATTATTAGGATCATCCGTAATCCCGTACTTGGAGGCAATGAAACCAAGTAGACATCTAGAATCGATAAAGAAAAAACATTTATGTGGATTCAGATGTATGTTATAGAACCTGCACCTAAGAAAAATTGCTCGTAAATGAACTAGGTGTTGAGTTCGCTTCTTGGAATGCGCTAAAAGGTAATCCAAGTAAGCCCGAATAATATGTCTTATATCATGGAATGCATAGTCCATGGCCCATTGAAATGTTTCTCCAGCATTCTTTAAACCAAATAGGAGTTTTTGATATGCAATATTCCCCAAGGAAAATGAAGGAAGTTTTGTGCTTGTCTGTGGGTTTTATGGCGATCTGGTTATAGCCTAAGAAACCATCCATAAATGACAAGGATTCACAACTGACGAAATCATCGATGGTTTGGTTGATGAATGGTGACATATAATTATATTTTGGACATGTGGTGTTCAAGTCCTAGTAGTTGACACAAACGCGGATGGTACCTTGTTTCTTATCCACAGGAACCAGATTGGAAACCCATTATTTTAAAAGAATAGGGTAGACAATACTAGCACATATCACTTTTTCCACTTCAACCTTGATGGTTGCAATTTTGCGAGGGTGGACTAGTTGAAGCCTTTGGTAGACAGGCTTGGCATTGTCATAAATCTTGATCTCATGTTCGACAATAGATTGATCTATGTCAAGCATTTCCTTGTAAGACCAAGCAAATACATCGCGAAATTCCTTACAAAGTCACATGAAGATTGCAATTTCCTCAGGAGTGCAATCGGCTCCAATTTGGATGTTTTCCACGATGCCTGCCTTGATTAAAATATCGATGAGAAATGTATTTGAAATATTCCTATGTTCCCTTTCGAATCCAAATTTTGGATTTTTGTATAAATTGAGGGAACTATTTTAAGTGTGTCAAAAGATAGGAATTGTATGGGCATTGCGTCCAAATTAGATATCGAAATGCGATGGTGAGAATCCTCCCAAGGTCACTCCTATAAACACATGATCTATCGAATAGCTATGTCTAAAGGTAGGACTTGATTGAGGAGATCGTTAGAGGGAGTAGTTATGGGAGAGGAGGTGGTACCGTTAGTCATGACCAAAGTGACTGGAGATTCGAATGCAGATTGGATGGCTTGGAAGGCCAATTTGGCTGGTGGCAATGACATTTGTTCTCCATAAGAGTCAATGTCTGAAGGGGCTGGGAGGATCCATGGATCTGTTGGTTCATGAGGAATAGATGAGACCATAGAAACTGTTTGTGGACCCGCAGGTGGCCAGAGAGGAAAATAACCCATAAGGGAAGAGCCCTTCAGTAGTCCGATATCAATAATGACGTAAGAGTTAGGTATACAACCCACGAAAGGTACATAGCCGCTACGTAACAGGGAGTAATCTAGGGTGCAAAATGATAGTTGGTCCACTATGACTATCTTTCCATCCAATAGAAATAGGATGATACGAAAGATAGTAGACACAATGGCAGTCATAGCATAAGTCTAACTATGACCCAACAACATATTATAATCTAGTTTTCTATCCATGACTTTGATATCCACTGTTACTGTTTTCCCACTCAAAGTGATGCGGTAGCTGTCAAGTTAACCTTTTGGGATGAAAGTGTGGCCATCGAAATATTTAAGAGAATTTTACGGCGATGAGAGGGTTAGAGAACGCAAGGCGAGGCAACATGAAGCCAACGTGACGCAAGTTGAAGCACCTTCGTCAATGACAATTCTATGTACCCCTCGCCCTTTTGAAAATATTTTCACCTCAAATGCAAGCTAGTGTGAAAGGGGAGGTTTACATTTTTCCATGTCGAAAATTGCAAGCATGCAGTCCTGAGGGTCGACCCCACCAATTACCAAAAGTAAATCTTTCCTTTATTCTCGACAAGTTTGCAATACTTCAACCGCTGACATAGCTGACGGTGCTTGCACCAAATATTCTACAATACTGTAGTTTTGGGCAGCACATTCATATGTATTATGTGTTGTGCGACAAAGTGCCCCTTTTGGGGGCTGAATTGTAAGATCAACAGCCAACCTTTAGATATTAAGATCGTTAGGCGGTGGTGGGTTTTGACTTGAGGAGGATTCATCAGCATTAGCGACTAGAGATCCATAAGTTTTGACTCTAGTTTGAAGCTTGACCGTTTCAAAGGTGTAAACGATAGATTTTCCCTCACCAGCTAAAGGATGATCGAAACCACCATTGCCCCCTTGCGTAGGTTGAGGCTGGTTTGCAATAAGATGTTGTTGCTGCTAAGTAGGGAAAGGGTTATTTATGACCGCGGGGGTCCGGCCAATGTCCTTTTGAGAAAAGGAGATCTATGAATTCATGGAGGCACGGACAAGGATGTGTCATATGGTCGTTTGCACAGATCTTGCAGGGGAACTTGAAAGCTTTTTCCTTTCCACTGTCAGGAGGTGCAATAGTTTTCTGCTTTGGGTTGGACTGCTTGGCTAACTGTTCTTCAGAAGGAGTGATATTTTTGTTCTTATTCTTATTCTTATCACCAAAGTTTTGTGTATACTGCACATCACAGCAGTAGGAAGGTCATTCGATTGGGTAGTGGGGTCAACTGACTATAGGTTTTAACCCCGTATAGAAATTACTGGCATACAAATTCTAAAACACAGAAAACAATGCGATAGCATAACGAATAAAACACATATATACAGAGATTTCCCCGGGATCCTAAAATTGAGACTACCATCTTGATATTTCATTATGCTCCTTTCAATGTTACAATACATATTTATACATGTCAAAGAATCCAATACCATCGACCAAAAACCATCGCGTCCAAAACCATGTGCAAAAATAATGCACAAAACCATAGGTAGGTCCACCCAACCTAACATAGGGTCCAAAACCAAAATTTTCTAGGGCACTGCGTCGAACCCCATAGAGTGGGGTTACTTGCACCCCTTAAAACCCCCTGTGACTCCCCCCGCTACACAATTGGCACAATGAAGGGGGGCTTCGCCCCCCTCCTAACCCCTTGATTAACTATGTGGGCTAGTTGTGGAAAGAATATAACACAACCCAACATTCTCCCACTTGTTGTTTTTTTTCCACAGGGGGCCATAAGAGAGCTTAGTCATAAGCAGGGTTCTTTTCCAAGAAAACTGCACTTTGCCTATCACAATATATCCTTATAGCTCCCTATACTAACCCCATACTTGAACACAATCTCTGCAAGCAAACTGCTTCCTTGCTTGCATGAGTGCCTGCCATGTATTATGCCTTTCTAGTTGATAGTGCCACTACAGATTGTTTCTTAGTCATCCAACTAACTGCACCTCCAAATAGGTTAAACACATACCCACTTGTAGATCTTCTCTGATCCAAATCTCCAGCCCAATGTGCATCAAAAAAGCCATGAATATCCAACACTTTGTCCAATATTGCTCTTCCTTGGTAGCACAAACCATAATCACTAGTGCCACACAAATACCTAAAAACCCGCTTCACTACTATCCAATGCGCCTTCCCTAGTTTTGACATAAACCTGCTCAATACTCCCACAGCTTGTGTAATGTCTGGTCTAGTACAAATCATTGCATACATAAGGCTACCGACTCCAATTTTATATGGAACACGGGACATTTCCTCTTCCTCTTCTTGTGTCTTGGGATACTGTTCAGCAGATAAGTTTACACCTACAGGAATAGGAACCTTCACCAGTTTACTATCCTACACATTAAATCTCTGCAATATTGTCTCGACATACTTCCTCTGGTTTAACCAAAGCTTCCTCTTTGCCCAATCTCTTTTAATTTCTATGCCCAAAATATAGTTTGCAGCACCAAGATCTTTCATGTTGAATTTGGAGGACAATTGGGTCAAATCCTGGATAATTGCTTTGTCATTTCCAACCAGCAACGTATCATCCACATACAAGACTAGATGAATAACACGGTCACCAATTAATTTAAAATACACACAGTGATCTGCTTTGCTTCTGGTGAAGCCAAGTCCCCGTATAAATGTATCAAATTTCTGATACCACATCCTTGGTGACTTTTTAACCCATACAGAGACTTCTTTAACTTGCATACCAGTTCTTTCTTACCCTTCACCGCAAAGCCTTCAGGTTTCTTCATGTAGATTTCCTCTTCCAAATCCCTGTGAAGAAATGTTGTCTTCACATCCATATATTCTATCTCAAAATCGAAAGCAGCAACAACAGATAAAAGTAATCTAATAGAAGTTACCTTGGCAACGAGAGAAAAAATGTCACCAAAGTCAATTCCCAACACTTGGGAATAACCTTTTTCTACCAACCGAGCTTTGTATTTCTCCACCTTCCCTTCTGCATTTGTCTTCTTCTTGAACACCCATTTGCTGCCAATGGGTTTCCCTCCAGCCGGAAACTCCACCAGATCCCAAGCCTCATTTTTGTGCAAAGATGCCATTTCATCAACCATGACCTCTTTCCAGAGTTTTCCATCCTCTGAATCTACGGCTTCCTTGACAGTTCTGGGATCATCATTAGTAATATATAAAGCAAAATTTGAACAAAAAGCAGATGGACTATACCTTTCTAGCCACCTTCTTTCTCTAACTGATCTTCTCACACCCGGATTTTGTGGCTCTTCATCTTCTGATTCGTCCTCTGTTGTAGAGTCTGATTCTTCCTCCTTAATCTCAAACTCTATCTTCTTAGGTTCCTTTGCTTGGACTTCATGTTTAATAACATCTTTCACCTCTCTGAACACCACATCTTGGTTGTACACAACCTTTCTTGTTACTGGGTTCCAAAGCTAATAACCCTTTAAACCATCCTTATACCCAATAAAGATGCACTTTTCAGATTTACTATCCAACTTGGTTTGTTTCTCCTTTGGAACATGTACATATGCATCACATCCAAATACCCTCAGATGTGAAAGAGAGGGTTTCTTACCAGTCCATACTCTTGTGGAGTTTTATCCTCCAATGCTGATGACGGTGATCTATTGACCAGGTAACATGTTGTCTCCACTGCCTCTGCCCAGAATTCTTGTCCTAACCCGGCAGCACTGAGCATGCTTCTTTCTCTTTCCATCAATGTCTTTTTCATTCTTTCTGCAACTCCATTTTGTTGAGGTGTATATGGAGTAGTCTTCTGTCATGCTATACCACACTTCTTACAGAATTTTTCAAATTCCTTTCTGCAAAATTCTCTACGGTTATCTGTCCTCAGCACCTTATCTTTTTCTCTGTCTGTTTTTCACTAGATCCTTGAATTCTTTAAACTTGTCAAGGACTTTATATTTCTTCTTAAGGAAATATATCCATGTATTCCTTGAGAAGTCATCTATAAATGATACATAGTACACAAAATTACCCAGTGATGGAACTTTCATAGGTCCAAACACATCACTGTGCACAAGCTCTAATATCTATTTCACCCTCTTGCCAACAGAGGGGAAACTAACCCGATTCTGCTTCCCATATACACAATTTTCACACAAATCAAAATCCAGAGAGCTATTACTCATACTTTCTACCATACCTTTACCATGAAGTACTCGAAGGCCCTTCTCTCCAATATGTTCAAGCCTTTGATGCCACAACATGGTGTTCTCTCCATAGACCACTAAATTTTCTACTCCACTTTCAGCAGCCAAAAAGCTATTGCACCCATCAACAACAGTGCTACCTTCGAGCTTGTACAAAGTTGTAATCCGAACTCCCCGCATCAATACCAGTGCTCCCCGAACCATCTTGCAGGTATCCTTCTCGAACATTGTTTTTACACCTGCATCATCCAATTTGCTTATAGAAATCAAATTTCTGGCCAATGTAGGAATATGCAGAACACCCGGAAGGGTTCTAACCCTTCCACATTGCAACTTCAACTTTACTTTTCCGCGACCAATGGTTCTAGCCTTTCTATCATCTCCTAAGAAGACATCACCACCATCGTATTTCTCATACTCGCAGAACCACTCTCTATGGGGAGTGAATTGAAATGATGCACTTGAGTCAATTAACCATGCCTCATGATCTACATGTGTACTTGAAGAAGCTAAGTACACATCCCCACCTTCATCTGAGGTGGTTTTCACCTCTGCAGAAGGAGCATCATCAGATCCCTTTCCTTTATCAGGAGCTTTATATTTACAATTCCTTCTGAACTGCCCTTCCTTACCGCATTTCCAACACACCACATTTTTAGGTTTTCTTGGAGATTTAGATCTCCCTCTAGATTTAGATCTCCCACTCGATGACTTATCTTTGTTTATGTTCTGGGACCATCCTCGTACAGACAAGGCATCACCATTCTGGTTGTCCATATTTTTCCATCTCATCTCCTCCGTCAGCAAGGCTGAGACTATTTCATCAAACTGCAAAGCAGTTGCATTGCTACCTATTGGAATAACCAGATTATCCCATGAATCTGGTAGAGAACACAACAAACTGATGCACTTATCTTGATCTGAAATTTTAATATCAACAGATGATAATTGACTTACCATAGTGTTAAGCGCATTCAGATGCTCTGTCACTGAGTCTCCATCTTTCATCCTCAGGTTATACAAATTTTTCTGTAGGAATACTTTATTCACCAGAGACTTATAATGGTACAAAGTCCCTAACTTGTCCCATAGAGCCTTTGCCGTAGCTTCACCTGATACATTCAACAATATTGAATCGGAGACACACAATCTTATTGTGCTCTTTCCCTTCCGATCCAACTTCTTCCATTCTTCATCGGTCACTCCCGTTGGTTTACTACCCGGATCTACCACGATCCACTGATCTTTATCAACCAATAGATCCTCCATCTTGAGTTTCCACAACTCAAAATTCTGACCATTGAACTTCTCAATCTCACAATCGATCTCGCAGATCTCCCACCACTAGAATCGATCTCGCAGATCTCCCACTGAATAGGGTCTACCACAGGCCCGAGCGAAACCCCTCAACAACAAAGGCGTCCCCTTGAAGCCAAAACAACTCTAATACCAAATGTAGGTTTTAACCCCGTACAGAAATTACCTACATATGAATTCTAAATCACATGAAAAATAAAAATGCGAGAGCATAACACATAAAACACATATACATAGAGATTTCCCACTGGATCCCAAAACCGGGACTACCAGCTTGATTTTTCATTATGTTCCTTTCAATGTTACAATACATATTTATACATGCCGAAGCATCCAATACCATGGACCGAGAAACCATCGCGTCCAAAACCATGGACCGAAAACCATCACATCCAAAAAACATGTGCGAAAATCATGCACAAAACCATAGGTGGCTCCACCCAAGCTAACATAGGGTCCAAAACCAAAATTTTCGTGGGCGCTGCCCCAGACCCCATAAAGTGGGGTTACGGGTACCCCTCAAACCCCCTGTTAACTATGTGGAAAGAATATAACAAAACCCAACACTAAGGTATTTTTGAAAAAGGGCTAATTTATGATTTTGGGAAGACATGTTGCTCTAAAGTCACTCCTATGTAATTTTTGGTTTCTCACAGTAATTGTCACACAATTTCAAGTGAAATTCTTGCAACCTTGAGTATGGTATGTTTGCATCCTTTTGCATATGATATTAAGCTTATATTTTTGTAGAAGGATGGAATTAATTATAACACATAATTTATCTCCCTTGATTACATATTCAACACTCTTAATGTTTAGATAGTGGTACATTGCAAAGCTTCTAGGGATAATATTTGGTTGGTATTTATATATTAAGTAGCCACTCCGTAAAATAATTTTACATACCTTTCTCTTGCATCATTTATGTGATCATTGGTTTTGTTCAGAGATTTATCTTGCAATAGAGGAAATCAATAGTATTTTTAGAGATTCAAGGAGCATATCTATAGATCAGTACTATGGAATCTTTGTGAACCCGGCTACAAAGTCCAGATGTGGTAATCCTTGGTGGAGAATATACTTGTTGTATTGAACTTGAAGAAAAAAAAAATTATCATGAGGGCTCAAATTGAAGCATTAAATGTTGATCTTTGAGAGTAAAGGTTTTAGTAGGTCAGCTTGAAGATCCATATCTTTAACAACAAAGCTTGCTAAGATATAAGAAAAAGATTTTGTTTAGCAGTATTCATCAATATATTTGAGATATGATGATACAGTTGAATTTGAGCTATTATTGAGGAGTATTATGAAGGATTGGACATCATATGGACATTGCGATTGATTGAGGTACATTGAAGTGTATAACACAATGTGTTCAGAGGTCAAAACTCTAAGTCCACTTGCGTAGCTAGGCCATCATTATTTCTATCTATAACCTGTGTTGATCAAGTTGGTTGCTAGGGTTAAACAATATTTGTGTTATGGTGATAAGGTTTGGGCCACAAACTTGTGCATAACTATTCACGAAAATGATTGATGAATTGCGAGTATGGCCATAATCTAGTAAGATAAGGTTCCAGAGATGTACGCTTTGGAGATTGTAACTCATGTGGATGCCTCCATATCTAAGATAAGTTAGTGTAGTAGAAATATTTTGCTCTGATTACAAAGATGAATGGTAGAGAACAATGGTATACTTTATTTGATGACCAAGCTTGTATTTTCAATTTTGTTGGTGTTTGATGAGTGAATGCCATGATGAGGGAAATTCTTGTAGCCTTGAGTATGGTATGTTTGCATCCCTTTCTAGATGATCTGAAGCTTATGTTTGTCTAGAAGGATAGACTTAATTATAGTACATAATTTTTATCCCTTCATTATATATTTAACACTTTTAACGTTTCGACGGTGGTACATTAGAGAGCTCCTAGGGCCAATATTTGACTGGTATTAATATATTAAGTAGCCACTCCATAAAACAATTTTGCAGACCTTTCTCTTGCATCATTTTAGTGATCATTGGTTTTGTTCAGATATGTGTCTTGCAATAGAGTACATAAATAGCATTTTCAGAGATTTAAGGAGAATATCTACAACTCAGTCCTATGGCATATTTGTGAACCCTAGTAGAAATTCCAGATGTGGTAGGGGTGGTAATCCTCATTGGAGAATATACTTATTGTGTTGAACGTGAAGATAAAATAATTTTGTCTCACGAGGGCTCAAATTGAAGCATTAAAAGTTGACCCTTGAGAATAAAGGTTTCATTGGGTCATCTTGAAGATCCATATCTTCATCAACAAATCTTGCCAAGATACAGGGAAAAGTTGTTGTGTAGCAATATTCATCAACAAATCTGGGGCATGATGATACAATTGAATTTGAGATATTATTGAAACTTGGACAAGTTTTAAGGATTGGACATCATATGAACATTGTGATTGATTGAGGTAGATTGAAGTGTATAGAACACTCTTTTCAGAGATCAAAACTCTAAGTCCACTTGCATAGCTAGGCCATCATTATTTCTATCTTCAACTTGCATTGATCAAGTTGGATGCCAGGGTTTAACAATATTTGTGTTATGGTGATAAGGTTTAGGCCACATAATTGTGCATAAATATTCACCAAAATGATTGATGAACTATGAGTATGGCCATAATCTAATAAGACAAGGTGCCATAGATGTACACTTTAAAGATCGTAACTCATGTGGATGCCTCCATATCTAAGATAAGTTAGTGTAGTAGAAAATATTTTGTTCTCATTACGGAGATGAATGGCAGAGAACAATGATATACGTTATTTGATGACAGAGCTTATATTTCCAAGATTGTTGGTGTTTGATGAGTGAATTCTATTATCACTAAGAATTTCATAAAAGTTGTAAGAAGAAGGAAAGGGGTCCGACGTAACCACAAAACATATTTTAAGTAGAGAATCTAGCCAATATGTACTTAGAGGGGACTCTCTATTTAAGATTTAGCTTTGTTTTATAAATATTAGGCTAGTTATGAATGCTTTGGGGTTTTGATTGTGTTTGGTGGTGGAATTCAGGAGCATATGGATAGAACAGAGTATCTCAGTCCATTGAGATATGGAGTCAACTGCAGATGGCTCAATTGGATTTGGATTTGCAACAAAGGATGTCTTTAAAGGGAAACATAGCTAAACAAGGAACACATGGTAACTTGAAAGGATGGGATGGACTTAAAAGGGAAGAAGGGCAATTAAGAATCATTCAATGTGTTTTAAGAAGAGGGAATTTGGATGATCACTAATAAAAAGAAATTAAGAATTCCTTACCTATAATAGCTTAGAAAAAACATTGAGACTAAAAATGATTTTAAAGAAAAATTGCACTTAAGCACTTTCTAAATTATACTTTTTCGTTTTGATATTCATATATGAAACACAATTTAAATATTAAACCAGAAAACAATAACACATGAAATATAAAATACTTATTTGTCTGGTGTTTGACACATGAATCCTGTGAAAAGTCCTTTTTATTATTTCTTCATCTAGCCAGCCATACAAGAGTTGATCAACAACTTTTCTTTTTCAAAATAATTAGCTTTACAAAAATGTTTAAGAATCCACCCTCACTGATCCGAATGAGGGAGTATTTATAAAAAAAATTAAAATAAAATATCTCATAATAAAGAGAGATATATTCTAGGACGACTAACTATATGTTACATGAAAGTAGATACAGATGGTCTTGAAGATAGAAGATAAAGTAAATTGAAGGCTTGGTGTCCCTGTTTTTGTAAATGAGCTGGAGGCACACCCTATGATGAAGCATCTTGCTGTCTTCCTCATAAATTAGTGCTAGTTGTTCTACTTTTTATCTTCTTACTAGTACTCTTTGACCTGTTCTGATACTCTTTACCTGCTTGATCTTTGTTTACCTTCTTTTACCACAGTTGACTATGGTTACTAATGAAGATTTACTTTTTTACCAAGGATAAATCACAAAATTTTTGTCATATTTGTCCACCATTTTTCCTTTGGTATTCTATTTCTTTGAAGTTTCCTGAAGATTTCATCAGCCTCTATGTATTTAACAAAATTAGGTTGGACTGGAAACAAATTCTTTAATTCATGTTCAACATAGAAAAGGTTCTCTAGACTGTCATAGAGAACTCTGCCTATAGGCAGTGCCTTTGGTGCAGATGCACTAACTAATGAAGTGGCCTGGTTATCTACATATTGAGCCAATTTTTTAACATAGTCTATATGTCTCATCAATTTATCATTGATTACTAAAGGACTAGGTAGCCCTTTGCTCTGCAAAATGCCAAATGTTTCCATAAAATCATTGATTTATTCTTGCATGTTCTAGCATCTTCTTTCCAAATTCTGCATTATATACCTTTTGGTTAATACCTTCTTGATTTCCAAAATAGTCCCTGTTATGTCTTCAATGCCTAGCTCTTCTAGCTGGTACTTATTTTTTCTATTCAAAAAGTTTATTAGTCTGGTGGCTTCCTTAGGCCTCGTTCCTAATTCTTCCATAGTTCTATATGTTTCTTCAAGGGCTACCTTTACCAAATCAATCTGTTAAAAAATTATTTTATTGATTTCCAAACATCATTTATTGACTAACTGATGTTGGTCCAAAGAATCTTCCTAATGTCTGCTAAGGGCTTGCCAAAGGTGAGGCCTTTCTCTAATGATTTCACCCGTTGAGCTAATCCTTTATTTTCCCTCACTTTTTTAGAAAAATTAATTTTGGAAAGATCATATGTCTGTTCTAAGGTAACAAATTGTTCCTTTAACTTCTACAATTTAGAGACTTGGAGCTTCATCTCCTCCATCAATTTTATCAATTCCTCTATGATTAAACCTGAAGTTCTTGCTTGTGTTGTTCTTGTATTTGTACCTGTGATTACTTCAACTGTGACTAAAGGGACATTGGGTTCCAGAGTTGTTTCCAGTGTTGAAGGGACTATTGTTGAGACCATTGGTATCACATTCGCAGGCTGAGAGGTCGACTCACTCTGCCTGCTCTTCAAAGATTTCTCCAATTCCTGTTCAGTCTCCTTTAATTGCTCATTTAGTTTTAGGACTAAGTCCATAAGCTCTTCTTAATACCTCTTTTGTATAATCTCAGTGGTTTGTGGATGCCTTGATGGAGGTAATTTTAACTACTTTCTTAAGGCAGCTATGTCTTCATCTTTATTTTTAATCAAGGCTTTTGCAGCTTTCACATCTTTTGGGTTATGGCCCAATCCTATAACCAACTCCTCCGAAGATTTAATTCTATTGTCTTTAGCTTGTGAGGAGGCTCTTTCCAACTATAGCTTAGCAGTTGTGTTATGTTATGAAACCAGCTCAAGAAAAGATAGAAAAGATAGATCAACGCCTTAGAATCCAGCCTCTTTGAGGGGGCAACCTCCTTTACATTACATAGATGAACAATTCTTGGATGATACAAATGAAAATACCTCCTTTATATATATAGGAGTCTAAGGGGTCATAACATAATCAGAGCCTACATAACAATAATAATGTAAGGGCGCAATAATTGTTGGGTATACGACCAAAGTCCCACATTGACTAGAAGTGGGGAGGATCATGGGTATATAAGGATGGACAAATATCTCCATTGGTATGAGGCCTTTTGGGGTAAGTCCGAAAGCAAATCCATGAGGGCTTAGGCCTAAAGTGGACAATATCATACCATTGTGGAGATATGTGGTGTCCAGAGTCCTTACAAGTGGTATCAGAGCCATGCCCCAAAGTTAGCAAAGTGGATGAATCCTCGGAATGCCGAACAAAGATGGTGGGCCCCGGTAATATCACGATGGGATCCATGCATGAGCTCGGTTAGATAGGCGGTGTGCTCCGGATTCTTCATGGACGTGTCCTGGTCCCAACACGGTGAAGAGGAGTTGACCTGGGATAGAGCAAGCTCTCGAGGCAGGTGGTGTTCCATGTAAGGCGTGTGCTTCCAACGCATTGGAGCAGAGAATCCTGGTTGGGAGAGAGTGGACGGATGGATAATCGTTTGAGGGGAGGCTCGATGGTCCTTTGTTCGAGGGGAGGATTGTTGGGTATACGACCAAAGTCCCACATTGACTAGAAGTGGGGAGGATCATGGGTATATAAGGATGGACAAATATCTCCATTGGTATGAGGCCTTTTGGGGTAAGTCCGAAAGAAAATCCATGAGGGCTTAGGCCTAAAGTGGACAATATCATACCATTGTGGAGATATGTGGTGTCCAGAGTCCTTACAATAATAACAATAGTGGGATTCTATGGGGCACAATAGTAACAATATGGCTGCAATAGGGGCACAACAATATTAATAAGGGGTACAACTACAATAGTAATGGGGTAATCACTAGTATTATGGGGACCCAACATGCCCCTCTCCTTCAAAAAAAGTGTTGTCCTCAACACTTGAGTAGTTCTGGATTCTTTTGTATAAAATTCTCATCCTCTGATGTCGAATCTTCAGCAGATAAGTTCTTCCACTTGATAAGATACTCTGAAATTGATCGATTTCGTAGCTGTTGAGTTCTTGTTTCTGTGATTGCTTCTGGTTCCAATATAATTTTTCCTTCCTCATCAAGTTCTGGCAATATTGTTTGAACTGGTAGCTTATCGCCTATAACCTTGTTTAAACATGAAACATAGAAAACTGGGTGTAATAGAGAAGCTGCAGGAAGCTCTAATTTGTATGCCATAGTACTCATCTTTTGCAATACCTTGTACGGACCATAATACTTTGGTGATAATTTATTTACCTATTAGCTTTTGCCTTGAGGGACCATTTGCTTATATGGTTGTAGCCTTAAAAGAATACCCAATCACCTACATCAAAAACTTAATTTCATTGTTGAATGGTGATGCTGCCTGGTTGTTCATTTCTATTTCTGTGCCAACCACGAGGTTATCCTTTAAGAGTTGGAGGACTTGTTGTTGATGTTTGATGTGATGTTCCACTGCTTGAACCTTAGAATTTTCTGTTAAATATGATGTGATGGATGGTGGATGATACCCATAAAGTGCCATAAATGGGGTCAATTTTGTTGCTGTATGGAAGGAAGTGTTATACCCCCATTCAGCCAGAGGCAACCATTTGACCCATTGTGTCTGTTTATCAGATACAAAGCGACAAAGATATCCTTCCAAACATTTGTTTACTATCTCCATTTGCCCATCAGATTGGGGATGATAAGATGAGCTATGAGCTAACTGAGTACCAAGACAAGAAAATAATTTTGTCCAAAAATTTCCAGTGAAAATGGGATCTTTGTCACTTACAATAATCTTTGGGCTTCCATGTAGCTTTTGAATTGTTTCCATAAATGCACTAGAAACTGTACTGGATTTAAATGGATGTGATAATGCAAAAAAGTGTGCATACTTGGTAAGTCTGTCAACTACCACCATGATGAAACTATTTCCCTCAGACTTGGGTAAACCTGTGATAAAATCCATTGAAACCTCCTCCCAACGTTGGCTTGGAATGGATAAAGGTTGTAATAGACCTGGTGTCTTAATTGTTTCAACTTTATTTTGCTGGAAAACCAAAAATTCTGCCACAAACTTTTGAATATGTGATTTAAGGCCCTCCCAAAAAAATTCCTTCTTAACCCTGTGGTAAGTTTTTAAAAATCCTGAGTGCCCTCGTAAGGGAGAAGTGTGCAATTCCATAAGAATATTTTGTTTTAGCTAGGAATTCTTACAGAGGTATAAGCGATCTTTGTACCATAATGAATCATTTTGCCAACTAAATGTATACGACGTACTAGAATCTTGTTGTAACTGTCAAATAAGTGCCCACACTTCTTCGTCATTCTTCCATTCCTCCCTTGCTTCATTTATCCAATCTGGTTGGATAATAGAAATGGCACACAACAATTCTTCCACATCCTCATCCTTTCTTGGGAGTGTATCTGCCACCACATTTTGCTTCCCTTTTTTGTAGATTATTTCAAAGTCATAACCCAAAATCTTTGTGACCCACTTTTGTTTCCCTTCAAAGGATAATCTTTGTTCTAAAAAGTATTTAAGGCTATCATAATTTGTTTTTACCTTGAAGTGTCTTCCCATTAGGTAGGGTCGCCATTTCTTAAGTGCATGGAGTATTGCCAACATTTCCTTCTCATAAATAGCTTTGTGTAAAAACTTTCCCTTGATTGGATGACTTCCAAAAGCAATGGGTCTTTCATCTTGCATTAAAACAACACCAATTCCATTTCCTGAAGCATCACATTCCACAATAAAGGTTTTGTGAAGTCCGGTGTAGCTAAGACAGGTGCTTGGCACATTGCCTCTTTAAGATTTTCGAAGGCCTTTGTTGCTTCTGGAGTCCATGAAAATGCATCTTTCTTCAAAAATGTTGTTAGAGGTGCTGCTATTCTCCCATAATTCTTAACAAACTTGCATAATACCCTGTCAACCCGAGAAATCCTCGCAGATGCTTTATGGATGTGGGGATTTTCCATTCCTTAATGGCTTTAATTTTGCTAGGGTCTACCTTAACTCATTCATGAGATACAATACCAGATATTCCACCTCTTGGACTCCAAAGAAACATTTCGATCTTTTTGCATATAATTGTTTCTCCTCCAATAGTTTGTAGCACCCTGTCAACATGTTCAACATGATCCTTCCAAGACTTGCTGTAGATTAGTATATCATCAAAAAATACTAACACAAATTTTCTAAGGAATGGTTTGAAAAATTGAATTCATCAAACCTTGAAATGTTGAAGGTGCAATTGGTAAGCGCCAAAAGGCATTGACAAAAAAATTCATAATGGACCCTTCATGAGTTTCTAAAGCATATTTTCGAATGCCTTCAGTCTTCATTCTGATTTGATGATATCCTGAATTGAAGATCCAACTGGTGAAGTAAATTGATTCCATCAATTCATCCAGTAATTCATCAATTACAGGATATGGGGAACTTATCTTTAATAGTGCTTGAGCTTGTTTTGAGGCTCCTATAATCTGGACACATGCGCATCGATCATCTTCTTGTGCCCATACTACTGGAGCAGAGGAAAGAACTTTGACTGATTGATTATACCAGCCTCTAGCATTTCTTGCCAACCATACGTTCAATTTCACTCCTTTTGGGCATAGGATTGCCTGTACGGGCCTTGATGTTTGGGGAACACTTCCTGGAATCATATGATAGCATGATCATGATCACGAATAGGTGGAGAGACCTTTGGATGTTCAAATAACTTGGAATGATCTGTCAAGACTATTTGGAGATTTGGAGAAATAGCATGATTCATGTAGAACATCTAGCGAACATAATTGTGCAATTACCCTTTTTGTTCCTTTTTTAAGGAAGCCTTTTTCTAGCCATAAACGATTATCTTTCTTTGGTTTCCCTGCAATACCCTTAATACAACTTCCTTTCCTTCCATAGGAAAATTTCATGAAAATTAAAAGCTATTGTACCCAAGGATTGTAGCCATTGGACTCCTAGTACAACATCAACACCTCCATTGGAATGGAAAGCATTGGGCTAGTCAATACATATTCTCCCATGGATAGCTTGATATTATGGCACTTTCTAGAGCAATTTATTGTTCCTCCATTTGCAACCATCACTTGACACTCTGGTGCTAAATATAAGAAGCAATTCAATTCTTTTGCTACCTTACAATGAATAAATTTGTGAGTACTTCCTGAATCAATCAACACTATTACCTTTTTCTTCTTGATTTGTCCTTCTATCTTGATGGTTTGAGGAGTGGTAATTCCCGCCAATGCATTACAAGATATGGTCGGATTCATTTGTTTTTCATCTAGGCTTTGTTCCTGGAGTATATCCTCTTCTTTTGACCTTTCTTGCTCCTTTTCTTCTTCCTCTTCACAATCTATGTAGAATAATTTCTTCTCAGCACACTTATGACCTTTAGTGTATTTGCTATCACAATTGTAACAAAGCCCTTTTTGCTCTTTTTTCTTCCAATTGTTGTGGTGTCAACCTTATAGGTTGTGGAAGACTAGGGGCAACAACACTTCCATCTTTATAGTTGTGAGTGGTATGCTTCCTGGTTGCCATATTTTTGCTTTCCATTTTTCTTGCTAACCTGAATGCCTTCTCTAATGAATCAGGTTCCCAAAGGCGAACATCATGTTGGATATTATCCTTTAAGGACCCTATGAACACATCAATCCTATGCTCCTCTGGAATATCTTTTACCCTTATGTTCAATTTTTGGAACTCCTCAATGTGCTCCATTATTGAACCCTTTTGTTTGAGACTTATCAATTGGCTAAAAAAAGTGTTGCTTTTTGTATCCTCATAATGTGCTATCAATTCTTCGTAAAAATTGCCCAAGTGATAAATTGTTTACGAGAGCAAAGCCATTGATACCATACAAACTGATTTGGTTCCAAATATAAAGTTGCCATACTTACCTTTTGTGTGTTTTGCACATTATTGAGATC
>APFE030968740.1:39442-60614 GCA_000404065.3 Pinus taeda
CGAATTCTGCTTGCCATGTACTACTCTTGGATGAGAGAATAAGGTGAAAATTAACGCAACCATGGCAAACGTCGGTTCTGGTAAATCGGCTGGTTGGGTGGCTGTAATACTGCTCTCGCGTTTATTGGCTGTTATTGCTCAACCAGGTTATTGATTCTATCATTATAAATAACGCACTTATGACTTTTGCTTATTTTCGAATCATTCTTTCAATTTCGTTTTTTATTGTTTATATGCATGACTTGACAAGATACCTTTGAGGCTGCAGGATTTCTCAGTATCGCCTGTGGAGGCAAAACAAATTATACTGACGAAAACAATATAGAATGGGTCACTGATGCTAGTTACATAGACGTCGGTGAGACAGCAGACATAGGAAAAGTCATTGATCCAGACTCAGGTTCCTCCGTGCATAGTCTACGGCACTTCCCTAAGCCTCTCAGGAAGTCTTGCTATCAATTACCTGTGGTTCCCAATGTGCCTTACCTCCTAAGACTATAGTTTGCCGTTGGGAATTACACAGGATTTACAACATTGCCAAAAGTCCGTTACTCTATTGAGACACTGGGTATGTTGACCACAAGACCCGTAACGATTACGAAAAACACTCCAGTGAGAATTGAAAAAGTCTTTGTTAGTTCTGGCAATATGTTGTACATTTGCTTGATCAGAACCTCTGAGACTTTTGATCCCTTTATCAGTGCTATCGAGTTGAGGACCCTCCAGAGTGGCATGTATCAACAGGCTAAGCCGGGAAAATTGTTGAGCTTAGCTTCGAGATATGATGTTGGTGCAAATTCATCGGTCAGGTAATTGTTTAGAAGTTGATATGCTTCACTACCGAAATCTAAGCTTCATACACGAAGAAGTAGATTTTTTTTAATACCAACTAGGACAACGCAGAGATGCTTCCTATGTGCACACCAATTTTTGTAGCCTGAATATCTTTGCTTGGTGATTTGATCAGGTATCCACTTGACAAGTTCGACCGTCTCTGGCTGCCAGATGTGAGTTTAATAGACAAAATAAATCCAGATGATTTACACTATATACAAGGTGCGAATTCTGAAGAGCCCATTCCAACGAACAATACCCAAGACCTTCCTCCATCTGTTGTGATGCAAACGGCGTGGGTGACCAGCTCCTCGCTAGCTCTCTCTCTAGATGGATCAGGGGGCACCAATTCATTACTGCTTTATGGTGGTGAAATACTCTGTCCTGTGTAATTATTTTTAAAAAGACTTCTCTGTGTAAAAGATCTTGGAGCAAGGGAAACAGAGCATAGCCTCTGTGTTTTATATTGTATGGTTTTGGTATTTATCCATCTCAAAGAAGCAAAAAATACCCAACAACCAGTGCATCTGAATGGAGCAATGGTATTATAATCAACGCTTTAGAGTATTACGCGATAGTTGACACGGAACCGGAAACTACTTTAGAAGACGGTAACTGCTCTTTATCTATAACACTCTTCATCAGGTTGAAATTGATGAATTGGACGTAACCAGGTAGTGTTTAACCTGCAGTTGAAGCTCTTAGCGCTATGAAAACAACGTTCGACATAAAAAGTTGGATTGCTGATCCTTGTTACATTATCGAGTGGGACGGAATCGGCTGTAGTAATATCTCTTCTGTTAGAAGGATTTCGGAAATGTAAGATCAATTTTCATTTTTACGTTTTATTATTTGTGGCCCAACTTGCACGAACTTACCAACTCGCCTTGTTTTCAGCAATTTAACGGCAATGAATCTTACAGGATCGGTACCTCAGAGTATTGGACAGTTAACTGCATTAGTTAACGTGTAAGTAGATTTCTCTGTGTATATCCCTTGCCTATATTTTCATACGCAGAAAATTCTGAATTATCTTCGAAGTCGAAACATCTTAATTTTTCAGAAACATGAAATCCTCCCTTATTGGTTGAAACGTTAGACTTACAGCTGCGTTCTTGGGAATTATTAAAATGTAAAATAAAACAACAGTAAGCGAGCTTTGATGAACTACACCCTTGAAGGCAGAATAGCTTATCTTTAAATATCATCTGTTCGTTTTGAAATTACCAGGTCACTTGCGAATAACGATCTGACGGGACCATTGCCAAATTTCTCCAATTTAGCTATGTTGGAGAGACTGTAAGTGCCTTATTCTCACCGTAAGCCCTAAGTTTTGACGAGAGCATGATAGATTATCATTTTTATAAGCATCCACTCAGTTCTCATATTGTGTAAATACCTACAAAACAGAGTAAACCCTAAGCTTTGACAAAACCATCATTGATGATCGTTTTAATAAAGAATTCACTTTATTTGCTTATTGTGCAGACACCTACAAAACAACAACTTGAATGGTAGCGTTCCAGACTGGCTCTCTGAACTTAAATACCTGAAGGAGTTGTACGCCTCTTTCTAATCCTCTTATTGTGAAATATTGCTTCATTCTTTTTATTTTTTTCTTTCCTTTCACTTTTATGGTCACAGGTTTATAGACAGCTCAATAACTTCACAGGTTTATACAAAACAATAGCTTCAGTGGTGTAATTCCTGCCCAACTTCTGTCCAACCCTTCATTGGACTTCAGGTAATCTAAATTTTTATTGCCTGTACTACTTGTGTTCAACCATGGATTCTCTTTCTCTTATTTTCAGGTTCAGAATTGCGGTAGACACAAACAAAACTGAATGTTCTTGACCTTAGGTGTTCTTCATTTGATGTGTTGCAGATACTCTGGGAACCAGAACCTACATGTCCGGAAAAGACATAGTCTGGGGCTTATCCTCGGAATAACAATACCTGGGGGTATAGTCATAGTCTTAGTGTTTATAGTGGGCTTTGTCTTGTATCGAAAGAAACAGAGGAGAATCAAGAGCATGCTGGAAAAGGAATCAAAACATGGCGTAGACGAAGGTAGGAAAACATCTTGAATTTTACTATTTTGTATAGTGGAATTGCTCCCATGAGATAAGGCAATCTAAGGCTGTCCTACAATGTGCAGATAACTCCATGATCATCCGGCCAAATACAACAAAGTCCCGCGCCTTTACTCTAGAAGAGATAACAACAGCCACTCAAAACTTCACTCGGAAAATTGGGCAAGGAGGTTTTGGATCAGTCTACTTTGGAAAATTGCAACAAGGGAAAGAGATAGCCGTAAAGGTGCTTTCCCTGTTTGGAGGACAAGGAGTTCAGGAATTCCTTAATGAGGTAATTAGCATGTAATAACATGGTTTAATTTTTCTATCAAATGTAATAATATTGACACTAGTTTCGCTGCTCTCATGAGTAATCAGAAAAAGCATAAATTATATAACTCGTGAAATTCATGCGTGGCTTCACTGGATGAGCAGGTTGATGTTCTTTCTAAAGTCCACCATAAGAACTTGGTGTCATTACTGGGATACTGTAATGAAACAAGCGAACTTATGCTGGTTTATGAGTACATGTCCGGAGGGTCCTTAAGGGATCACCTTTACGGTAAATATGTTGCCCAGAGATCTGTTCGATTGAATTGGTGCATATTAGATAGAACATAGACAAAGCAATCAAAATTCAGTTCTCTAATTGGTGTCTACTAGATACTAACAGACAAAGCAGACAGAACTCATTTGTTTTCTATTTTTCCTTTCAGGACCTACTTCAGAACTTTCTCAACTGAATTGGAAAACCAGGCTCAAAATAGCCTCAAATGCAGCACAGGGTAACTCTCTCCTCGTCAAATAATTTGATGTTTTGTGATAGAGCTCGTCGTATTATCTAGTGATTATCATGTTTCTGATCTGATCCACAAGCGGTTTCTGTTTCAAGGACTGGAATACCTCCATGTAGGTTGCACCCCAAAGATAATTCACAGGGATATCAAGACGGCCAATATCCTTCTAGACAGGAATTTCAATGGAAAACTAGCAGATTTTGGCCTTTCAAGGATGGGAATTGAGGGGGAAGCTTCTTATGTTACCACTACAGTGAAAGGAACATTAGGATACTTGGATCCAGAGTATATGACACATTTCACAGTTTGCAATATTTTTTATGCTGAAGCATTTAGATCACCTGCTAATAGCAGAAGTAATTTGATTTTTGTTTGAGCCCTTTCCTAACTTTCTTATTGGATGCTTTCACAGGTATTTTAGCACACAAATGTTGACCGAGAAGAGCGATATTTATAGTTTTGGAGTTGTTTTGCTGGAGATTATTTGCGGTAGACAGCCCGTAGATGCAAAACTATCTGAAGAGGAAACAAACCTTATTCGATGGGTAAGCAATCTGATTATCGAATTCTCATCATTTAATCTCAACAACGGACTATGAATGTGGTGCATCTTGTTCTACAAAATAACAATAATAATATTTCTGTTTTAATTATAGGTCACACCGTATGTGGAGATGGAAGAAATTCCTCCCAAATTAGCGGAAATCGTAGACAAGAGGTTAGGTAAAGATTACGACATCAAATCCATCACTGTCGTTGCCAAATTAGCGATTCGATGTGTTCAGGCAGTACCATCATCTAGGCCGCGCGTCAGTGAGGTGGTGGCAGGGCTTAAAGAGGCTCTCAAACTTGAGAAGGATAAGGATTCTCTAATTCCGAAGACTGATATCGAATATGGAGATTTTAGTACCAGCCAGGTCTCTTTATCCGTAGATTCGAGTGGACCCAAAGAAATGGAATCTGCTGAAAGTAGCTACTCAAACAGATCTATAGTACCTGCAGAAGGACGATAAGTTCAAACATCAGGATATCGAAAGGCAGGAGAACTAAACATTAATTCACCTCAAGTCAGCTCGAGAACCTGAAACCTGTTCACAACAAGCTTTAATTGGTTGCTTTGGAAGCTTAAATCTCTGGATATTTCAATTGTATTAAATTATGCTGAGTTTAGATCGATGTTAGTTTGTTTATTGATGGTAGAATTATTTATATTATAATCCTTTATACAATGATGGGCGATTTACTTGTTTAGCTGGTGCCTACGATCTGTCTATTTGTCTAGTTGCACAAATTAACCGCTATCTATCACCATTTTTAATTTTTCTGAATCATTTGAAACTGTGATGGTTACTATTATCAGTCAGACATGAATCTTTACGGAAACTCAGAAACAAAGTACAAGCAAGTAAACATTATAAAGATAATCATATATGATAAATTTTGGGCGTTACTGCAACGACCGCTCAAGGTCACTGAGGATAACAATATCAAGGCCTCCAAGGGACTATTAGGTTTTGTGGTTTCTTAACTTTGAAAATATTTAGGGATGAGAACACGTGGATACCAAAAGGAACATGGTAGAGAACTAATTTTAGGTTGAACATCTCTAGGTTATCCTGCAATGTCATTCACATTTTGTATTTATCTCTAAATCTTCTTTTAAATAATCACTAATCAGTTATGTTTCCCATGATTATTATTTATTTATCTAAAACTCTTCTTTTTATTTTTTTAGATGGGTCGATTATTTCTAGGTTATTATGCAATGTTATTCATATTTTTTTCCTTACATAATTTTCACAAACATAGCTAGCTTCTTATGTTTACGATGATTGAACTCTTGGTTTTATCTATGTAAATTTTATATTATGTTTACGATGATTTAACTCTGTGTTTTATTTATGTAAATTTTATACTTTGTTTTTGGAAATTAAATCTAATTTTTATTTAAAATAAAAATTTTCACAAACATAGCTAGCTTGTTATGTTTACGATGATTCAACTCTTGGTTTTATCTATATAAAGTTTATATTATGTTTACGATGATTTAACTCTGTGTTTTATTTATGTAAATTTTATACTTTGTTTTTGGAAATTAAATCTAATTTTTATTTAAAATCAAAATTAGACTTTGGAATGATTTTTTTTTTTTTAAAATAATGAGTATTAATTATTTTTGATATCTTACAAAAATAAAAACATGTGGTTAAAGTAGATGATTTTTTACTCTAATTTGGTGTTGAGTATAATGAACAAATCATGTAGAGTATTTCCACATCATGCTACCTTAACGATATGGTGCTTGAATTTGTAACACCCCCTCCCACCTCCATGGACCTTCTAAGTTGAATGGGAGGTGTTATTTTGACCTAAATGAACTTCCAAGATCTCGTTATGGAAATGGGTGTACAAAATCCCTCATTTTCCAGAGCTAACGGTATTAACTTTAGATTACACCATTATGTTCACTTCAATGAGAGCTATCTAACTATATAAACCTTATCAAAATCTAACACCTCAATCAAAAGTTATGGCCATTTAAAGATTGACGAGTAAACCCTCGCCACCCAAACTTGCACTGATAGGTGGAATCTCAGACTAGTCTATGTGGTGCTGTTATAAAACCTGTGATTGCGAGTGCGGCTCCTACCACATCATCGTGCCTCCACAGTCTGCACCTTTGCGCTAGTACATTGGCATTACCATAGTAGACCTCTAAGGCACAACATAGAATTTTAAAATCCTCTGCTAGGTAGTATTCTCATCCCCTAGGCTCCATTAACTATGGCCTCCACATAAAATAGACACCTTCATCTTCTTAGTGTTTGTGTCCACGATGACATTTTCCATCAAGGGCTTAGGAGATTTCACATCCCCTGGCTCCGTCAATCGCAACCCATCTCCTAAATTCTACACTTGAAGCTCCTAAGGTCTGTGAACCGCGATGATGTCATGTTGAATTCATCTTGACATCATCCCACAGTGACATCTTATTGATATCACAATGGTGAGTTATCTGTCAAATGACAAAGACAATCTTGTTTCCCCGTCACCCTCTATTCTTGCTTAGCCTGTGAACGCACACTTTGAAACTCATGGGGTCCATGAGCTTGAGATGACATCATGCTACTATGTGGCCTCTCCTAAATGTGCCACATATCACTCAACTGTAGACCACTTAGCCCTCCTAAAGGGCCTCGTGTGCTTGTCATGTGTCATGCCTACCATGTGCCACATCATCTCCTCATCCACTTGATTTTTTCACGCAGGCTCAATCTTGGGACCCACTAGGGTCCCAACTCTTCATACATAATAATAATCCCCTACTATAATGTTCTTAGTTCTATTCTTGAGCCCATCCTTTGGCCCTCAACGTAATTTCACACTAACTCAATTCCATTGCATCACAAAAGGGAAACCCCTTGGGCCGCATCAAAGTGGCATACTTTCTCAACCTCCCAAACAAGAATGAGAAATCCCATGGAAAGTGATGAGAAGAGTCTCTTCGTAAACGCCCTCTAACACTTAGATATATTTGTGTCTATCCCTCATGAGTTGTGGATAACCACTAAGTCGCAATCATGTGGTTATAACACTAACGCACAAGGAGCACACCTTCACTACGAACCTACAAAGAATAGGGTCTCTATCGAATGCAACATATCCACAAGGAAAACCTTGACCAAAACCTTTGATTATTAATTCACTAGACCTCTTGGCCTTAAAGCCCCTGCAAACACACTTAAACATAGGAAATTCAATCCTGAATGTAAACAAGACAATTTCAAGGGTGACTATACAAAGATTAAATGTAATAATAAGTACATAAGTCAGTCTTCCCCTTAAGCATCACCATAACCATTTCATGGAAATTAGCACTTTGTAAACTTAGTAACAACCACACCACACTTTACGGGTCCATCCATGCACATGTAACTCCATAAGTAAGAAAAAGTAAAGATCAATAAATAATTCAAAGTC
This sequence comes from Pinus taeda, assembly GCA_000404065.3. Taxonomy (NCBI): domain Eukaryota; kingdom Viridiplantae; phylum Streptophyta; class Pinopsida; order Pinales; family Pinaceae; genus Pinus; species Pinus taeda. Next base: position 47,130 of record APFE030968740.1, read on the forward strand.
CATAAAATCTATGATAAACATGTTTAATAAATTAAAACATCATTCTCCCAACCACGGAGGCTCTATGCCACTCCTGATATGAACGCCAAGGAATTCACACACCACACTAGCACATATGAATGCTTAAAACATCCATCTGAATCATGTGATTACTATGAAAATACTAGTAGGTGCACCTCATGCAACCATACACAATGATGCATATGGTTCTATAACCATTGGAACAACAAAAGCCCATAGATGATAATCCATATCATGTTCATGAATGCATATAAGTAAAGATTCATTGAAAAACCTCTTTAAGTCAAAGCTACCCACATATGCATAACACATAAATGCACTACTCGCAAAATTACATGCAACCATGGTCACAATAGTGAGTTTCCTGGACCTTCTAGATATAGAGATAACTAATACATAAGATGTTGTGATAGTCAAGAAATCCCATATACACCTCTCCCATACATGTTAGCTACCCAACTTATACTCATATCAACAGGAGATAACTAAAAGGGCATAAAGTAATGAATGAGTTCCTTGATGTTGTGAGACCACTAGGAATAGACACATAAGAACTCCTACAATGATTCAACAAAATTAAATCCACCTAGCTTAGATAGCTCATGATCATCATAACACATTACATAACTAGTCACCTTCACTATATGATGAACCAAACATTATTACTCGAATGTTACAAAAGATATTTATTGGTCATTCATAATACAAGTATTTACAAGAAGTAAACACTTATATGAATTAGATAAAGATGTTGAAAACTACAGGAGTTACTCTAACTCTACTCCCAACTGTAGGTTAATATCCACTACAATCTTTCTTGCAAATAACGAACCCCAAGCTGAATTCATAGTTTATGTAGTGAAGTGCTCAAGGGAATATATTCCAACCAATCAACAAAACACATAGGGTTCTAAGGCTTCCACGACGATTCCACATGCAACCCCAACATGACCTTTTTCCAACCATTATGGTTGCTTCTCCTTAACAAGAACTTGTTGTTCTTTTCTACTCCTTAGTCAAGCATACTCGCATGCATTCAAACCAATGTATATGCGTGTGTGTTATTTTCTCCAATCTTTATTACCGGTCTCCATAGAGAAATACATTTTTCCTCTTCTTGTCTCCTCTCTGCCTATACCCAACCATTCCTTCCATGCCTCATTCTACTTGAGAGTTTTAGTTTCCTTCATCCCATGTGCTCCCCTTGTGTGTTGACCATGTCATCATGTTCCACAAGAATAGGCAAGCTCCATCCTTGTTGATAGGTGTCCATACCACATTTTAAATACATGTACCAACTTGTCTTTAATTTCTATAGGAAGATATGTAATATCTTAAATGTGCTTCTAAGATTAGTCTTTTCCCAAGCACTTCCACTAGCAACTTCTCGACTCAAGCTATGAATATGTGTCCTCTCCTCATATAGTCAATGTGTTACATTTCCACATTATTTACATTATTACAATTCATAATGTAATTACAAGAGGGATTAGTGAAAGGGGTTGCTACAAACCCACCCCTTAGAGGAATATTGTCCTATGTTCTTTGTTCCTAAACATAATTTTAACAGTGAGCTTTGTAACACAAGTCATTTAAATCATCTGTTTTCACAGTGACTATTTCTACTCGACAGTGCTCTCAATACACCTTGTCTATTTGATTAATTGGCTTTGAGAGTAATGTTTGCCTCCCATATTTAGTCATGTTTTCTAATATGTGGTTAAAGTAGATGATTTTGTACTCTAACTTGCTGTTAGAGTACACTAAACAAATCATCGATAACACTTCAACATCATGCTACAACCACACAACTATTTTTCATGATTGAGATATAACTATAGGTACTCAAAGTCATATACATATACTCTTAATGGTATGGTGTTTAAATTTGTAACACCCCCTCCCACCCCCTTGGGCCTTCTAAGTTGAATGGGAGATGTTACTTTGACCTAACCGAACTTCCAAGGTCTCATTATGGAAATGGGTTTATAAAATCCCTCCTTTTCCAAAGCTAATGGAATTAACTTTTGATTACATCATTGCGTTCAAGTCAACGAGAGCTATCAAATGATATAAACATTATAAAAATCCAACAATCACTGACATGTGGAATCTTAGACTAGCCTATGTGGTACTGTTATATCACCTGCGACACCCAGTGTGGCTCCTGCCACATCATCATGCCCTCGCCTTCTGCACCTTTGCGCTAGTACATTGGCATTACCCTAGTAGACCTCTAGGGCACAAAATAAAATTTTAAAATCCTCTGCTAGATAGTATTCTCATCCCCTAGCCTCCATTAACTATGGCCTCTACATAAATCAAACGGTTTCATCCTCTTGGGGTTTGTGTCCATGATGACAATTTTTCCATCAAGTGCTTGGGAGATTTCACAAACCCTAGCTCTGCCAATCACATCCCATCTCCTAGATTATACCCTTGAAACTCCTAATGTCTGTGAACCATGTTGATGCCATGTTGAATTCATGTCGACATCATCCCGTACTGACATCTTGCTAATATCACAATGGTAAATTATCCGTCAATTAACAAAAATATTCTCATTTTCCCATCACCCTCTATTATGGCTTAGCCTATGGATGTGTAATTTGAACCTCTTGGGGTCCACGAGCCTGAGACGACATCCTGTTTCTATGTGGCCTCTGCTAAAGGTGACATGTGTCACTCAACTATAGAACACTTAGCTCTCCAAAAGGGCCCCCTATGCTTGCCATGTATTACGCCTCCCACGTACCACATCTTCTCCTCATCCACTTCATTTTTCCACGTGGACTAAGTCTTGGGACCCACTAGGGTCCCAACTCTTCTTACATAATAATAATTCCATGTTATAATGTTCTTAGGTCTATTATTGAGCCCATCCTTTGGCCCTCAACATGATTGCACACTAACTCACTTCCATTGTAGCACAAAAGTGAAACCACTTGGGTTGCATCAAAGTGGCATATTTTCTCAACCCCCTCAATGACAATGAGAAATCCCATGCTTAAGTGATGACAAGAGTCTTTTCATCAATGCCCTCTGACACTTAAGGATATTTGTGTCTATCCCTCATGAGTTGTGGATAACCACTAAGTCACAATCTTGTGGTTATAACACTATGGCACAAGGAGCACACCTTCACTATGAACCTGCACAGCATAGGGTCTCTATCAACTGCAACATATCCACAAGAAAGACCTTGACCAGAACCTCTTGATTATTAATTCACTGGCCCTCTTGGCCTTAAATCCCCAAACACACTTAAACAGAGGAAATTCAATCCTTAATGTAAACGAGACAATTTCAAGGGTAACTACACAAAGATTAAATGTAATCATAGGTACATAAGTCATTCTTCCCCTTAACAATCTCCATAACCATTTCATGGAAATTAGCACTTTGTAAACTCAGTAACAACCACAACACACTTTACTGGTCCATCCATGCACAACATGTAACTTCATGAGTAAGAAAAAGTAAAGACCAATAAATAATTCAAAGTCCATAAAATCTATGATAAACATGTTGAACACATTAAAACATCCTTCCCCCAACCAGAGAGGCTCTATGCCACTCCTGACATGAATGCCAATGAATTCACACACCACACTAGCACATATGAATGCTTAAAACATTCATTTGAGTCATGTGATTACTATGAAGATACCAACAAGTGCACCTCATGCAACCATACACAATGATGCATATAGTTCTATAACCATTGGAACAACAAAATCCCATAGATCATAATCCATATCATGTTCATGAATGCATATAAGTAAAAAATCATTCAACAACCTCTTTAAGCCAAAGCTACCCACATATGCATAACACATAAATGCACTACTCACAAAAGTACATGCAACCATGGTCATAACAATGAGTTTCCTAGACCTTCTAGATATAGATATAACTAATACATAATATGGTATGATATTTAAGCAATCCCATATACACCTTGCTCATACATGTTAGCTACCCAACTTATACTCATATCAACAGGAGATAATTAAAAGGGCATAAAGTGATGAAAGAGTTCCTTGATGTTGTGAGACCACTAGGAATAGACACATAAGAACGCCTACAATGATTCGACAAAATTAAATCCACCTAGCTTAGATAGCTCATAATCACCATAACACATTACATAACCAGTCACCTTCACTATATGATGAACCAAACATTATTTCTTGAATGTTATAGGAGATAGTTATTATTCATTCATAATACAAGTATTTACAAGAAGTAAACACTTATATGAATTAGATAAAGATGTTGAAAACTAGAGGAGGCACTCTAGCTCTACTCCCAACTGTAGGTTAATATCCACTACAATCTTTCTTGTAGATAACAAACCCCAAGCTAGATTCATAGTCAAAGTAGTGAAGTGCTCAAGGGAATATGCTCCAGCGAATCAATGAAACAAATAGATTCTAAGGATTCCACAATGATTCCACTTGCACGAATGTTTTCCAGCCATTATGGCTCCTTCTCCTCAACAACAACTTGTTATTTTCTATTCCTTAGTCAAGCATACTAGCATGCCTTCAAAGCAATGTATATGTTTGTGTGTTCTTTTCTCCAATCTTTATGCTTGATCTCTATAGAGAAATACATTTTTTTTCTTCTTGTCTCCTCTTTGCTTATTCCCAACCATTCCTTCCATGCCTCATTTTGTTTCAGAGTTTTATTTTTCTTCACTCCCTATGCTCCCCTTGTGTGTTCACCATGGCAGCGTGCTCCAAAAGAATAGGTAAGCCTCATCCTTGTGCATAAGTATCCATAGCACATTTTAAATACATATACTAACTTGTCTTTAATTTCTATAGAAAGATAGGTAATATCTTAAATGCACTTCTGAGATTAGTATTTTCCCAAGCACTCCCCCTCACAACATCTCCACTCAAGAATAATAATAATTCCCTATTATAATGTTCTTACGTCTATTATTGAGCCCATCCTTTGGCCCTCAACATAATTTCACACTAACTCACTTCCATTGCAGCACAAAAGGGAAACCTCTTGGGCCACATCAAAGTGGCATACTTTCTCAACCTCCGAGACAAGAATGAGAAATCCCATGGTTAAGTGATGAGAAGATTCTCTTCATCAATGCCCTCTGACACTTAGAGATATTTGTGTTTATCCCTCATGAGTTGTGGATAACCACTAAGTCGCAATCTTTTGGTTATAACACTAAGGCGCAAACACACCTTCACTATGAACTTGCAGAGCATAGGGTCTCTATCGGTTGCAACATATCACAAGGAAAACCTTGACCAAAACATCTTGATTATTAATTCACTGGCCCTCTCGACCTTAAAGCCCCTACAAACACACTTAAACATAGGAAATTCAATCGTTAATGTAAACGAGACAATTTCAAGGGTGACTATACAAAGATTAAATGTAATCATAGGTACATAAGTCAGCATGTTCCACAAGAATAGGCAAGCCCCATCCTTGTGCATGAGTATTCATAGCACTATTTAAATGCATGTACCAACTTGTCTTTAATTTTTATAGGAAGGTTTGTAATATCTTAAATGCGCTTCTAAGATTAGTTTTTTCCCAAGTAGTTCCCCCAACAACTTCTCCAGTCAAGCTATGAATATGTGTCCTCTCCTCAGATAGTCAATGTGTTACATTTCCACATTATTTACATGATTACAATTCATAATGTAATTACAAGAGGGATTAGTGAAAGGGGTTGCTACAAAACCCACCCCTTAGAGGAATATTATCCTATGTGCTCTCTTCCTAAACATAATTTTAAGAGTGACATTTATAACACAACTCATTTACAATTATATTTACATTCATAGTTTCTTACCTAATAACTCAATGGGTATAACACCAAATTTGTAATAGCCCTGGTGACAATTCCATGTAGTAAATGTTAAAAAAATTAACCACGGATAACTGGGACACTTATTCCAAGCTGAATGTTGGGCAAGACATCATAGGGGGTGTTAATTTGGTTGTTTATGGCTAAGGAAATTGGCAAAGACAATGGCTAAGGCATTAAAGAGGCAAAAAAGGTATTTTGGCACATTTACTTATGAAAATAATGGAAATTATTAGAAAAGGAAGGTGAAAGGTCACGTGATGCATGTGAGGAGGAAATTGAAGGAAAATAATGGAAAATTAATAAAATAGAGGCCGTGTTAATAAAAATGCTTCTAAGGATCAACAGGGAAGAGCTGATTAGTTTAGCTTTGGATCTCCATCATTACTCTCTCTCTCTCTCTCTCTCATACCCTTGGAGACTTAGAGTTTTGCTGGGAACACTCTTGGAGGGTGTGGCTTGATTGGATTCTTGGAGCAAGAAGGAAAAGGAAGAACATTAAAGCGCAAGAAGGCATCGACATCAACAACTACATCAAATTTTCTTATAGGTATCAAGTTGCATGTATGATTTATTCACTAGTTTCGACATGCATAGCACATGCATGTGGCTTCTTGGTTGTGATCTATCATTGGCATGGAGGATTGCTTGGATTGACACTGGATTGCCTAGCCTTGCCATTTCTTGGATATCCATGGTGATTGTGGGTCTACTTTCATTGCTTTATTTTTTTTGGTTCTTATGTTTCATTACCTTGGGTTGAGTTATTAGTCCTGGAATCCCTAGTTGAACAAACGCTCTAGAAGCCCTATAATAGCTTGGGTTGAGTTACTAGTCCTAGAAGCCTTGGTTGCAAAAATGCTCTGGAAGCCCTTGGTGGGTTGAGTTACTAGTCTTGGAAGCCTTGCTTGGACAAATTCTCTGGAAGCCCTGTATAAGCTGTGGGTTGAGTTACTAGTTTTGGAAGCCTTGGTTGTGTTATCACCTAGATTGACCTCAAGCTGAAGGGAGGCAATTCCAGGGTAACCACAAACCAAGCTTAGCCTGGTAGCTAGCCCTACCAGGCCAGGAGAGGGCTCTCTCCTTATGGATCTCAATCAAGATGGCTAGATTAGGAACAAAATTTTTTGCTAGGTATAGTAGCTCAAAGGTTTTGATAGGTTTTGTTGGTGTTTTGCTGGATTAGGAGGAGCTGGGCAATTTAGGTCTAGGAAAATAACTCAGAATTGCAGGGTGTTCTATGGGGTAAGGTAGGAATAAGCTTTAGCACCTTCATCTTGATGAGGTGAAGTGCTAGACTGGTGAGGAGCTAAGAAGGCCATGAGAAGGTCATGAATCCTTCTTAAACATTAGAAAATACATGATGTTGGTGTTTTCCCTAGGTAGAGCATCACAACTTAATGGGTTCCACCTATCTGACTTTAAAACATCGAACTAGAAGCAATTACATGAAGATGCATACATGAAAAACATGAAAACATAATAACAGAAGAAGAAACTCATGCTAAAGTCCATACCACATGGATCCCATAAAAATAGTTGCAACTTTATTAGTTTCATACCAAACTACTACAAGCTGGTGTATATTCAATACACAAGCATCCAACTGAATCCAACCTCTACAAATGACAAAGAGAATACATGATATAGGGGTAAAATCCATGAGAAAAGGAGTTGTTTCAACCATTTCTAAACAACTTGAATCTAGGAACTGGAATCTAGGAACTGGAATCTAGGCAATCAAACAACTTGCCTCTAAAAGAGGGGAAACTAATTCATTACCCTAAAAACCACTTTTACTCTAATGAATCTACCATCTAGAACTGTTTTACCATCATATTTACAAAACATGACATTAATTAAATCAGTAAATCATCGATCATTAGAGAGAAATCATGAACATAGTTGAAAAATGGAAAAATTGGCATCGTGAGCAAAATTTGCTCTACACGCAGTGCCACTGGTCCTACACATAGCACCAATTTCAGGCTGCTTTTGGAGGCTTTCCCATCATCCACATTGAGCTCATTATAGCTCATTGGAAAGATATTCAAGTATATTTTCTGGAACGCCTAGAATATCTGGATTTGGAGCTCATATGTCCCCTCAAAAACGGTTTCTCCCAAGGTTGCTTCTATGTGTCAAAAAACTGGCAGAGAGGTCAAATTTTGAGTGTTTTTTGGACCTTTTGGTGGACTGAATCTGCTTCAAAAATTTTGAAAATTGGTAGGGTGCATGTTCTTGATGCCCTAAGTCCAAAAATGTAAACCATTCGTGTATTGGATGCCCCTAGAAAAAACACAACACCTGTGGCGCTACACTTCTGGGCAGATTTTCTGTGTTCTGAATTTCCAAAATTTCAAAATGACAAAATTTCTTCAAAAGCTGCCCAAATTTGGCATGAGACACCGTCATAAACTACTTTGATGGTATAAGGAGGCTTCAACCAACATATTTAATCTATCTTTCTCCTTTTTTCCTTTCAAAGCTCTCCTTAGCCTAGCCTTCAACTTTCTAATCCTCATGTTACAAATTTTGTTACGGGTCATGTAATGGTATGCCATATGTCCAAGAATTTTCTTATCCCTGTTAGCCTTGTCAGTGAACCTTTCAAGATGTAAGTTGACTCTTTCAAACCAAGTTTCCCTATCTTGTTCATTTTCTTGCTCAATAGGAGTCAAAGTGACATGAGCCTCTTTGTCTTCAGTAGCTCAAGTTCCATGAGGATCTGTTTATGACTTAGTTGTTTGTTTTCTTGCTCCAGGTAAGTGATGACAACCTTAACTCTCTCTAAGTTGTCCATAAAAGCTTGTATTTGGGCTTCTTTTTCCTGTATGATAATGTCTTCGATGGTTTCTTCATCCTGAGCCTCCAAGTCAATGATATTAACTCCATGATGAGTATAGCATTGTTGTGTCTCCTCATGCTCAATCAAGTCAAAATCTCATTCCTCCTCATCACCAAGGTTCTCCTCCTGCACTTTTTCCTTGCCTTTGCTCAGCTTTTCAACCTGTACCTGTTTTGTCGACGTAGAAGGGAAATCCCCTTCCACACTTTGTGGAGATAACATTTACCTGTGGACTGATGAAGAAGGCAAGGTCCGTTCCACATCCCGTGGAGAAAACACTTGCCTAGCAGCTGCAAAAAGTCTCCTTGTGCCTCTCTGATATGTCAAGTACACTGGAACCTCAGCAATTTTGGTTTCCTTGGGCTCTTCCCTTGTTTCCCCATGGCTAGAAGGCCCACCTTTTTCTTACTGCATTGGTGAAGGGCTCTGTGGACCTCTTGAAATCTCATGAGAAATGAAAGTCTCCCAAGGAATGTTGAGAAGACTGAGATGGTGAAGAAAAATGATATTGATTAAAGAGTAATGATAGATGTTGTTCAATTGCTGATGGTATGGCTTCTTCTGCACAAGGTAAGTCATTTTGTCAATGTTTCTAAACAAGAAATATGGGAGATTCATCATATTTACCCTGGTGAAGTGCATGAGGAGTCTGATATGGTAAGCATACAACCACGAGAATATGCCTTCACAAGTGAAATATTTGATGATAATCCTCATCAATGGAACATACCTGTTCTCCAAAAATTTAAAGGGGAAAAGCCTCTTCACCTGGTTTCTGTACTAAGGCTTGATGTAAGGCTCATAGTAATTCTCATCAATGTCTTGAGCCTTGTACCATTTCTCACCAACATTAGGAATTCTAGTGGCCTCTTAAATGATAGCTGGTGATATTGTGAAGGTTATTCCGGCAAGTGTCACCTCGTAGTTATGAAAATGAGCCACAAAAAGTCTAGCCAACTTATGATGAAACTGAGCTCTTTCCACTAGTTCACAAAATTCAAAACCTCCAAAGTGTCTAAAACAAGAGGTTGCAAGTGGGCAAGCTTGCAATTCTCTTAAACTAGTGGGATCTTATCTTATGATTTTTCCTCCCTTGTGAGGCTTTCGCTACCTATGTCTCTCTGCAGAACTGTCACTAGCTGTCTCCTCATCATATTCAAAATCACTTCCTCTATCCATGGTTTCACTGTTTAATTTCACGAAATTTATAGTGTAGAGAGACCAATATGAATGGAATGAGGGGTAGGCTCTAAGGTTTATGAGTGATTGTATTTATTTATAGCTAGGGCACAAATTATGAGAATGGAAGGAGCGTTTATGGGGATGAAAAACAAGTGATGAGAAACAAGGAGATGATATGTGGAAGGCTATAACTATGAAGCTATGTAGTGAAATAAACCAAATGATTTAGGTTTTATGGTGAGAATTAGGGTTTTATGTAATGAGTGGAATATTATGGAAATCTTAACATGTGAAAACCAAATTGGAGGGAGAGGAGAGATACTTACTTGCCAGGTGTGGAATTGGAGGAAATTTGGCATAAATCTGAAGTTGGGAGCATTTTTTGGGTTGGCTGGTCTAAGCGCAGCGCCACTACCCAGGTGCGCAGTGCCACCCTCTAAGCGCAGCACCTGTTATATTTTTAACTGAGCAAATGGCCCTTGAGCACAATGCTTGGCTCTAAGCGTAGCTCACTCCTCCCTAAGCGCAACACCGGGCCAAAAACTTTAGAAGCACAACGTTTTTCTCTCTAAACGTAGCGCCCGACTTCCTTGCTCACAAACACTTGCTCATTCGATGTTTTTCTCTCCTTTGGCTTTTTCAAACATGAAATAATTATTTTGAAATTAGGATGGGAGGGTTTTATATGAACTCCATTTGATTTTTGATTTTGAAAAACCCACCTTTATAATGTTTGTTCGTCCTTTTTAATACTTTGTTTTTCATGCTTGTTTCTTTTTGCTCTTGTAGGTGGATTGGTGCTTAGGATGACTTGATTTTTGCAGTGGAAACATCACAAGATGCTTAGGAGCAGCGTGGAGCCAATATCACATATGAAAATATAAAATTACATCATAAATGAATATAAAAACAAAATACTTTGTTTTCACTTCAAAACAAGTTTTGAGGTGAGAACTACATTAGGCTTTCAAAATGATAAATTATGGCTTTACCAATCATTTTTGGCCTCCTCATGTCTTTGTTGATCATCATTGGCATGTAATTATTGGATTTGACCATGGTGGGACCCTAAAACCTAATGAAACCAAACCCTAAGACCTAATGAAATGAATTGAAAAGTGAACATGAGCCATGTTTGAAATATATGAAAGAGGATCAGCAAGTACAGATCATGAGGGAAAAAATTGAAGAAAACCCTACCATCAGTGAATCCATGACCTAATGGAATACAAACTCATCAGTATGGGACTCCATACTATGAAATGCAAAAGAGAAGATTTTGATCATTGATGGTAGTGTGAAGACATTGACACTAACAAGTTGGACAAATTCTCTGGAAGCCCTGGAAGGCTTGGATGGAGAACAATATAATGATGGTTTTTGGTGATGTCCAACCGTGAGGTGGAATCACTGTTTGATGGGTTGAGGTGGGTGGCATCTAGAAGCCTTGGACGAGTTTTGATTGATGTGTTCTATGAGATCCCACATTCATGCTTCAAATATGGCATGGGGGTGATTGTCTGAAGAGAGACTTGGCTCAGCCAATCTATGGTCGGCTAGAATGTGGTAGTCCCATCTCCGTTGGTTCATTGCATTTATTAATGAAAAAATTCATCCCTTGATTTTCATGTGTAAATGTACCGATGTCTATATGGATTTTGATGGCTGATATGTTTATTGTATTTATGTTCCTATTATATTGTTTATATGCACATTTACCTCAGAGGTTGTTATATAGTGGTATTAGAGCATGGTTCAAACACTTGGACTGGATGGGATCTATCATAGGTAAAATGAACAATAAAGGTTAAGTTTTAGACCTTTCTATCATATCTGTTATAACTTTTCTTGTGTGGAATATTAGAAGTTGAAAATTTGTCCATACTGAGGTAAATCCCACTGATAATATGGTAAAAATTTCAGATATTGGTTCACAGTGCTTTAGGAATTATGATCTAAGGAAGATGACCTTCCTGAATGCACCTTTAAATAGGTCACGTTGGAATTTATGCAATAGCTATTCTTCTATAGGCTTTCAGAAGCTGAAAAGTTGTGCACATTGATGGGAAATACCATTGATTATGTGGTAGAAATTTTAGATATTTGGTCGCAATATTTTAGGAGATATGAGCAGAGAGAGTCTAGCCTTCTGAATGCTCCTAAAATCATGCCTCAAATAGGTCACACTGACATTGTTGTTATAACTTTTATTCTGGGAACTCTCAAGAGCTAAAACTTTTTCCACAATGAGATGATAGGGTAAAAGCATGTTAATGTGTATCACTTTTTCCCTTTTTGTGGCAAAGAAGTTTTATAAAAATAAATGGAGTTGGAATGTTTACTCTTAAATTTACAAAATCATCAAGAATTAGGTGGTGGTAAAAGAAGACAAAACATGTCAATTTAAATTCAATTTCATGTCATATTTTTTCTAAAATTTAATATATATTTTTTATCTAATTTATTCATTTTCTTTAAAAGATATTCATTAATATTTTACATAAATTTTTAAGTAGTGACAAAAGTGCGACCCAAAGTACGAGCCCCCATTTCTCTATTGATTTATGTTTTCTAATTCCAATTTCTTTAAGAGGCGTGTTGTAAACATTCTAAATATTGCTAAACAAATTTAAAAATAAAAAGTAAGCATACTTTTTAACTATTATTAAAATACTAGTAAAAATGATAATCTTTTTGTATATATAAAACCACGACAAACTATCCTTTCAAGTTTATAAAATCAATTTTTTTTAATAGAAATTTGAAAATAACATATATAAGAAATTATTAAAAATTATTTTGAAATTTTAAAATATATTTTAATTTTTTATAATAAAAATTTTTAATTAATGATTATTAATAACATATTTATATTATTCAAAATATAATATATAAAAAAATTTGTTGGAAATTATAATCTTTTTTATATAATATATTTAAAGAGTTTTTAGCATTTTTTCACTTAACTTTACCTATTTAGCCCTGCATATCTTAAAAAAAGGTTACCTTATATTTGTTGAGTGTATTTAACCATAGTTGTTTACCAATATTTACTATTAGTTTGACTTATTTACAAAATTTAGTATTACTTTTATAACATTATTTATATTTTCTAAACCCATTAAATAGGTTCACTATAGATTTTACCAAAATTTATTTGTGAGTTAGCTTTGTTACAAATTTAGCATTCATTTTTTATAATTAACAAGTATGAAACTCAACTCATTTAATTGGTATTTTTATATTCATTATTTTTATTATCTTTTTTCACTTGAGTATTTTTTTGCTTTTTCCATATAATGAGACACATTAACTTCACCTCACATCCAAATTTCAGATATTTTCGCACTATATTCGCGGAGATATGATTTGATGAAGTTGCTCTTTTTGCAGACTCCTTAATTACATTCCAAACAGGTGACCTCGGTAAAATCGTCATAACTTTCTCTCTGAGCATCAGATTGGAATTTTATAAGGTACAGAAAGAGAACAAACTATAGTTTCTAGTATATATTTTTCAGAGCCAAAGGTCGAAACAGTGACACATGACATGTTGTACAAGTTCACTCTACTGAACTAGTCT
>APFE030968740.1:61518-77703 GCA_000404065.3 Pinus taeda
GAAGTGAAATATCACATCGAGAAAGAAGAAATGAATCCAACCATATCTTGTAATTCATTGGTCGGAATTACCACTCCTGAAATTATCAATATCAAGAAGAAAAATGTTCAAGAAGTGAAAGATCACATTGAGCATCAAGAAATGAATCTGACCATATCTTGTAAAATATTGGGAGAAATTACCACTCCTCAAACTCTAAAGATAGAAGAACATATCAAGAAGAAAATGGTTCAAGCAGTAAAAGATCACATCAAGCATCAACAACAAGTTCTCCAACTTTTAAAGGATAACACCACTTTGGTGCAAACTCGAATGAAACAACAGGTAGATCAACATTGTAGTGAAAAGTGTTTTGATATAGGTGATTGAGTATTTTTACTACTACATCTCAAGCAAGCTATTTATGAGAAGGAAATGTTGGCAATACTATATGCACTTAAGAAATGGCGACCTTACTGAATGGGAAGACACTTCAAGGTAAAAATGGATCATGATAGTCTTAATACTTTTTAGAACAACAATTATATGTAAAAGAACAAAAAAAATGGCTCACAAATATGTTCGGTTATGACTTTGACATCATCTATAGAAAAGGGAAGCAAAATTTTGTCGCAAATGCACTCTCAAGAAAGGATGAGGATGTGGAAGCATTGTTTTGTGTTATTTCTATTATCAAACTAGATTGGATAAACGAAGCAAGGGATGAATGGGAGAAGGACGAAGAAGTATGGCCACTTATTCAAAAGTTGCAAAAGATCCCAATTCAAACAATATTGTGAGAAATTGAAGAGGGAGGAAAAATCATATTGGAACCTGGAGCAGTCACAGAAACAAGAACCTAACAGCTAAGAAATCGATCAATTTAAGAGTACCTCATCAAGTGGAAGAACTTACCCGCTAAAGATTCCACATGGGAGGACAAGAATTTATATACAGAAGCATCAAGAAATACTCAAGCGTTGAGGACAACACTTTTTGAAGGAGAGGGGCATGTTAGGCCCCTATACTATTAGTGTAACCACTTATTGTTATTAGTATAACCCCCTTATTATATTGATGTACCCATGTAGTGCCCATATTGTTACTATTGTGCCCCATAGAAGCCCACTATTGTTATTATTATGCCCTTACATTATTATTGTTATGTCGGCTCCGATTATATTATGACCCCTTAGACTCCTATATATAGAAAGGAGGTATTTTCATTTGTATCATCGAAAAATTATTCATTTGTGTAATGTAAAGGAGGTTTCCCACTCGAAGAGGCTGAATTCTAAGGCGTTGATCTATCTTTTCTATCTTTTTGTGAGCTAGTTTCATAACACCATCTATCACATCATATTTAAGAGAAAATTCTAAGGTTCAAGAAGTGGAAGATCACATCGAGCATAAAAAAAATTTCTCCAACTCTTAAAGGATAACCTGACTTTGGCATAGAATAAAATGAAAAAATAGCCATATCAACATCACAATGAAATAAGTTTTGATGTAGGTGACTGGGTATTTCTATGACTACAACCATACAAAAAATTATCCCTCAAACAAGCTAAGAAGGATAATAAACTATCATGAAAGTATTATGATCCATACAAGGTGTTGCAAAAGATTGGTACTATGGCATACAAATAGGACCTTCTTGCATCATCCCAAGTACACCCAGTTTTCAATGTTTCCTGCTTAAAGAAGGCTATAGATGACAAGCTCCCGGTTAAAATAATATTGCCAGAACTTGAGAAGCAAGGAAAAATCATATTGAAACCTAAAGAAGTCACTACAACAAGAAATCGACAACTACGAAATCGATCAATTTCAGAGAATCTCATCAAGTGGAAGAATTTACTCGCTGAAGATTCCACATGGGAGGATGGGAATTTTATACAGAAGCATCTAGAACTACTGAAACGTTGAGGAAAACACTTTTTTGAATGAGAGGGGCATGTTAGGTTCCTATAATACTAGTGTATTCCCTTATTATTATTGTCATTGTAGCCCCTTATTTTTTTTTTGTGCTCATGTTGTCCCCATATTGTTATTATTGTGTTGCATAAAAGCCCATTATATTTTTGTGTCCTTACATTATTATTGTTATGTTGACTATGATTATATTGTGACCCCTTAGGCTCCTTGTTGGGCCGCTAATATGTGATTATTATTATCACTATTTAACACCTATTTCATCCATTTATACCCTTCTTTATCACGCTATTTATCATGATTTATCATATAATTCCATTTTATAATTATTTATGCTCTTATGGATAAATATTATTTCTTCTCCTTTATTTTTAATAAATTGATGATTATTATGCATGATTTTACCAATGATGGTTTATTAATAAATATGTTGTAACATCACTCACCATTTAAACCTCCAAGATATTTTCCAGATTGAAGATTTGATTTCCATCTCATCATTAAATATTCCAACTCAGAAATTTGATGAAATAAGAAGTGATAGTTTTTCATTGGATGTTTCGGGCAAATGGAGAAAAATCTGGAAAATCCGAAACATGGGTTTTGTTCAAAATGGACCGAATTAGTGTTGTGTTGGGCATTTTTCCTAAATTCGGTCTGTATTAATAGAAATGGAAGGTTCTCTAAAGAAAATTTTCTCAAATTCGTTGTTGTTGCCGGTTTTCAAATTATCTTAGTTGCAATGCCAAATTCGACCTATTCTTGTTTAATGCTGATGGAAAGATATTTCAGATATGATATTGCTGATCAATTTGTTGTGAACAATCAAATTTTGTTATGGGAATCATTTTGTAATCATCTCTGTTGTAACTTCTCCCTGCTCTCTACGTATTTAAATGAAAACAGAGATCAAAGAAGGGGATTATGAGAGATAGGATAGTATAAGATAGGAGGAGAGGGGATAATGGAGAGATTTAGATTTTCGCTTGGGACCTCAATTGTAATTTCAATATACCAAATGTTATTTTGAAGGACATATCATATTGTAATGAGGAGTGAATTTAATGATTAATATATAATTTGTGCTGCTGGTCATTCGGATATTCTGAAGTAGATCGACAATATTTGCTGGTGGCTAGGGCCCGATCTCTAGTAGCTCTTATTTCTATTCCCTATTTTATACTTTTCCATTTTCTATAAGGTTATTCTATTTTATATCTTTTCATTTCCTACGAGTTTATTTTGTTTGATATCTTCTGATTTCCTGTGAGTTTACATTGCAGTTAGTTTACTTTCCTTTATTCTAATCTCATGTACTTCGCAACTTTTCCATTTGATTTTATTTATGCTCACTGCAAGTTGAATTAATTATCAGTTAAGAAATTGACTTTTGGTTGAGTACGATAAACGTTTGATTAGTATAGAATCAGCTGAAAGAGATTGGTTAATGCTACTAAACTCTTGGTTGATGTTACTTCCATTCACATTTCTTAAAGTAGAATAGAGTGTGATTAATCTAGATCCAACTGAAAGAGCTTAGTTACTGCTACAATGCTCTCAGTTGATGTTATTCCCATTTGAATTGCCTACTTAATGTTGGATTATGGTTTTACTTGAGATTAAGTCCTGATGCTTAGATGTATTAATTCCTTTAAAAGTTACAACTTCAAATTTATGATTGCATCCATTTACTTTTGTATTGAATTAATAGATTATCTTAAATCATTACTCTCTAGATTTATAGCTTGCACATATTGTGTACACTCTTGAAACAAAAATACTTACCTAGGTTGATAATTAATGGGAGGCAATTAGGAGTTTTAAAAGACACATTTGAGCACCCAACATTTTGGCGTCATTGCCGAGGAGAGTGTTGCCATTTGACAAAGAGTGATGTAGGTTTGATATTTGCTGCTAGGAAAGAATTAGGTATTAAAAACAGAAGGTAAGAACCTACATAACGAGCAAGTATAGTGCTTATTCCTCCGCCTGCTTTTCAGCACAATTGCATAGAAGTTGAAGTAGTTGTTTGATATTTGTCTGTTGTGAAAGAATTGGGTATTAGAAATGGGAGGTAAGAACCTGTGTAATGAGAAAGTAAAGTGCTTGCTCCTCTACTCGATTTTCAGTAGAATTTCATAGGAATTTAAGTAGGAAATTTAGAGGTAGTATTTTTGAAAAAACCTCATAAATCAACTCAAGTGGTGATGTAAGCACCACCCATTTCGCTAACCAATTGACAGGAACATTTGAAGGAGGAGCCTCGAAGAAAAACATGAAAAACATCTTCTATTATGGTAATAAATGGCTCACATTACAAATTTTGAACTCCCTATCAAAGATCTAGGAGTAACACAAATGCACATAATTCCCCCATCTTCTCTACCAAATTTTCATGGTTTGACAAATGAAGATCCAGATACATTCTTATTTGTGTTCAAAATACTTTGTAGAGGATATGATCATTGTACTAATGATCAAAGGTTGAAAGTGTTTCCTCTTACTCTAAAAAGAGTAGCTCTCTGATAGTTCATGAACCTAGGTGGGAATTGCATCCAAACATGGGAGGACATGAAGAACATACTCTTGTAGAAGTACCAAGACTACCAAAAATCCAATGAAGATATTTTCGATATGATACAAGGGGAAGAAGAAAGCTTGGAGGACTATGTGAAGTGATTTTGATACAACCTTCAAAAATCAAAGCATAAGTATTTGGAAAAAGAGATCTTAAAAACACTTATACTCAAAGGAATCAAAGATGAATTTTTAAAACTATTAAATCTGATAGGAAAAGGTGATGTTTTTCAGTTATCATATGATGATGTTTGTGAATTGTGCATAAGGTATTCAAGAGGAGTGTCCAAGGTTGGTAAGAATTCTAGAGACGTTTGTTCTTTCTTTTCCAAATATGCTACAAGAACGGGAGATATAAGAGTTGAAATCAACGTTTTATTTGAAGACTTTAAATTTGATTTTATTAGCTCTTTAAATTCACAATTAGATGTTTTGCAGGTTCAGAGAAATCAAGAATTTGATGAAGTGTTTTGTCCTCATTACCGAAAGGAGCATCCAATAGATAGTTGTCCTTCCTTGTCTAGGATGGAAGTAGCATATCAAAGAGATGAGGAAGCTGCAACAAGGTCAAAACCATGGAAATCGTGGCCTATATGTATGGTACAAAACACTTCCTCTCCTTTCTCTTACTTGCATAATCTATTATGGAATACTCATGTTTTAGGGCAGCCATGTCGATCTCAATATAACCACCACCAATCTTGTCTACAAGTTTGGCATGGTTCATCTTATAATTGCATGACTACTTTCCTTCATCTTGTAGCACAAACACATCCTCCATATTCTTCACCAGCTCTTCCACAACATCTTGCTTGCCCATCAAAATCATCCACACAACCCAATCATGCACATCATCAAAATGCTCCATGCCCTACACAATTTCCTGCTCAACTCATTCCAAACCCTCAACATAATAAACCAATACAACATGCTTACAGTGTTGAACTGCAAAATTTACCTGCCTTTCGCACCCATTTTATCTCCAATGCGCCATTGGAGAAAACTTACAATGAGATTCAAAATGTTTCAAATCCAAAAATTGTAGAAGTTATGGAAGAAAATGAGGTTTCTTCTAATCTGCATCAACAAGCCATTTTAAAAGCTCTTCATGATATGATGGCTATGAAAAATCAACAAAGTAAAGCATATATTGAATATTGGTTTCACTCCATCATTTGTTTGTAGCATCACTCCATACTTCAACAATTTTTGACACCATCTTTTCAAGGGAAGTTGGCTTCTCATACTCTAATATTTATTAACATGCATTTTTTAAATTTGGGTATGTACATACTTGAAGCCTTATTTCTAAAATGGCTCCACTGGAAGCAATCTTATATGTAATCATATTCATTTTTCAAATCAGAATAGGTTAGTGCAGAAAATAAAATAAATAAGGAAATAAAATAAACACATTTTTTTAATGTAAAAATAGTTGTTTTTGTTACAACAGGCTCTGGAAATCAACATCGATGATAAATATTTTAATTTATTTGTGTATGTAGATGAATTATAATGGAAATAATAGTTATACAAATACTCATATTCATTTTTATCGCCGATTTGGAAAAAATGCTTGAATATCATAACTTTTTGGCTTGTGCGCTTGATGAAATTTCTGAAAACACAGTCGGGGCAGTCATGTTTCGAGGGACCAATAGGGAATATTTTTAAAACATGTTTTTTATACTAATTGGCCCTTAATTTATAACTCAATTTGAATCACTCAATTTGGATTTGAAACGAAAACGTTATAACCAAAACATTGACAATGTGTTTAGTAGGCAGTGTAGGAACATAGTTGGGACATTCAATTTTTGGAGGAATAAATGAATACATTTTTAAAACCTATTTAAATATTGAGTATCCTTTGGTGCGTAATTTCCAACACAATTTGAATCACCCAATTTGGACTTGAAATGAAAATTTTATAACCAAAACATTGACATGTGTCTAGTAGGCAGCTCAGGAACAAAGATGGGACAGTTAGTTTTTTGAGGCATAAATGACCATATTTTGAAAAATTGCTTCTATGGTACATTAACATATGAATATAGTTTACAAATAAATTTTAAACGCTCAATTTTGATATTGTATGAGAAAGGTATGACCAAAATACTGACTGTCTATCATAAATCAACACTCTTAAAACTCTATTTTTCTGGCTATTCACTAGAGTATTTAACCCATAATTTTTTTTTTTTTTTTCGAAACCTATTTCTATTGGAGATAAATAAATTAATATACTTTCATTTCCAATTTGAATCATTCAGATCCGTCATCCAAAAAAACTATGCTTAAAATATCCACTGTTGTTCTAAGTGGGGAAATTGAAAATAACTCTGTTATGCATGTTGTTCTAAGTAAAATTGACATATCATATCATGGAATTTTCAAAAGTTGTTTCTATTGGTGTTATAACTTCGAATTATCTCTCATTTGGATTTTGAATCACTCGAATCAAACCAAAAACAAAGGAGTTGTGATTAAAATACTGCTGGTTAGTATGGTTGGCCACTGCTCTCCTGCAGGTGACGAATAAATTTTAATTTGTTATTTTTTGCGTGGATTTGTTTTAAAAAGTAACTACTTGTTATTTTTTTACATAATTCTTGGATTATGGGAGCACGATCACTTCTATTTCTCCATAATTTAATGTTTTATTGCAGGTAGACACTCTTTTTTTTGCAGGTCTTAGGAGAATAAAGAAGGTCAATTTATGGATGAGTGATTCTTGAAAGAAATTTTAATGAAACAATGGCATTTCATCCAATTCACTACCTAATGGATTCATAACAGAAGAAATGAAGAATTGATTTCCATTTGAAGATTCATGTCACTGATGCCAAAGCATTTTTCTAAGAGATTATTTTTTCCATTGACAGATTAATATTCCCTTAGGAAATAACATCATAGCTGTTGTAACCTAATTTATTTATTTATATACTGTTTTTAAAATAAATTGTTGTTTCTTTTTTTAATTTCTCTTATGTTTTTGTGTTTCAAGTGTTGCTTCTTTCAACTTTTATTTTCCGCTCTATTGGCGATTGAATAATGAGGACCCCACCATACAAGTTTCAGTTGCAGAAAGCAACTCTTAGGCAACACCAATTCTGTAAAAAGTTATTTTTGAGACTTGTAAATACAATTATTTTTTTCTATTGTTTTTGTTTTTTCTGTATCACTACCCTTTTATTGTTTAGAGTAGTAGGGATGATTGCTTGTCTGTGTTTTTTCTCTCCATGTTTTCTTTTGTTCTTCCCTACAAGGAACAGTTGTTGTTCCCTCCAGGGAGCAACACTTTTTCGTGTGTTGATTTGATGTTCCCTACAGGGACCAACTACTATTCCCTCCAAGGAACAATACTTTTTCGTGTGTTTTTGTTGTTCCCTACAGGGAACAACTGTTGTTCTCTCCATGGAACAACACTTTCTGCGAGTATTTTTTGTTGTTCCCTAAAGGGAACAACGCTTTTTCAGTATGTTTTCCTTTGTTGTTCCCTCCAAGGACCAACATGTTTTGTCTAGGATTGATTTTGTTGTTCCCTCCAGGGAACAGATACTATTTCCTAAAGGGAACAACACTTTTTTTTAGTGTTTCTATTTTTGTTGTTCCCTAAAGGGAACAACACTTTTTCCGAGTATTTTTTACTGTTACTTGGAGGGAACAACTATTGTTCCCTCCAGGGAACAACATTTTTTTGAGTATCTTTGAGTTTTTGTTGTTCCCTCTAGGGAACAACACCTTTTTTATTGTTTTTGTGTTTTTGCTGGTCCTTCCAAGAAACGACACTTTTTTTAGTGTTTTTGCTATTCCCTCTAGGGAACAACAATTTTCGAGTGTTTTTGCTGTTCCTTCCAAGGAACAACACTTTCTGAGTGTTTTTTATATTTTTGTTGTTCCCTCTACAGAACAACACTTTTTTCTATTTTGATGTTCCCTGTAGGGAACAACACTTTTTGAGTGTTTTTTCTATTCCTTCCAGGGAACAACACTTTTTGAGTGTTTTTGTTGTTCCCTACTTTTTGAATTTTTTTTGTTGTTCCCTCTTAGGGACATCACTTTTTGAGTTTTTTCTGTTCCCTATTTGGAACAACATTTTTGCTTCTTGTGAAGTTTTACGTGTTGTGAATAGCACCTCCTTCCTTTTATGGGATTATTCCTAGCTCATCTTAGCCCCATTTTTCTGATTCCCTTTCACGGCATGAAGTACAATACTTTTATGAGGACAAGAATTATGGAGTTTATTGAGGCAAGTGAATATCCTTAACATTATGATCTTTAACAAGACAACTTCTGGATGAGAGATTCTTTTTAAGAAAAGGGACATAGTTATTTATATACTACTTTATTGCATTGCTTTCTCCTGTACATGATACTAATTGATCATATTAATACCATGCTGGTTCCACCCTTCCTGGTTATAATCTTCTCTGTCTGTAATAAATGAGATTATGGGTATAGTTTTTTTATTGACACGTTTAACTTCTTCCACCATCCATACTCTTAAGGAGTACTGAGCCTCCCTCTATTTATCATAAAAATGTGTAATAATAGCAAAACTTTGCCTATAGATAGAGGATAGGGGGTCTCATTAAGAGTCAACGTACCATGTTCATAAGGATGTAGCGAAGTGACATTCCCACTATGGCCACCACACCAGGATTATGATCCATTAGACAGCCAAAATATACTTGGAACAGGAGGTCTCATATTTGCTACATCCCAAAGGATGGCACTGTGGTTAACCGGTTACCACACCAGCACATTGATCTCTTCTGTAGAACAACACTGGAACTCTCCATTTATAAATTGAGGAACCTGGCTCATATGGGTTAAAAAGAAACCTTGCCAAGGCTATGGACGCCTACTGGTAGTCGAGGCTCTACTTATGGTATTGAAGTTATATCTTATTGTCAATTATTACTATAATACTCTCTTCTTATTCTCTCTTTTGATTGGAGAAGTTATTTCCTTAATTTTTCCCTATTTTGAACCTTTACACATGAGAAATTGTTTTACAATCAATCACACCATTTTTTGCTAGAATACCGTCAGCAAAGTATCTTTTTGGCATATTGTTGTCCTTTTTTTTTTCGCATAACTTATCATCAATCCAAAGCATCCTATCTCTTATTCATAATTATCTTTACACAATCTGCACTGATTATAACCATTCCTCTTGCAGTCCTTTCATTAATATATGTACTCTGTCTCATTTCCTGCCATACCTTTCACACTTGTACTTTTCCATCAGAACAACATTTTTCCTACAATTTACGGTCATGCATGCCCTTTTCCAATTGGAGGGGGAAGTTTATTCAAAAAAAAAAAATTGACTGAAATTTTTGCATGTAGCTTATGTATTTCTATTCAAAACTAAAATTGTGGATTCAAGAAATTTGCATGCAGCGTAGTGATTTGTTTATAGGAGAACAACAAGTATGGGGGGAAACTCTATTCACAGCAAGACCACACTATTGCAACTAACAGAAGAGGCTCAAGAAACTCGCGAATGCGAACAATTGTTCAGACATGATGTGCTTTCCTGGATTCCACCTTTTGCATCACTTTCGGCATCAACTCAGCCTACATCATCTTCAACTAATGCCAATGCATAAATTTCATTTCAAATTTTTTTCGGAGGTAAAACTTGAGGTAAAATAGCATAAGTTTTTTATTCGTTGAAAATTTAGGAGACTTTCATGAAAATCCATTGAGCATTATTTATCATTCATCCCACATCTTTACCACTTCCCATTTTTTACAGACATATCATTTTTCAGTTTGGGGGAGTGTTACTCTCATTCATTTCTTTCTTATGACCATGCCATTAATATTCTTTATCATCCATTGATCTTCTTTTTTCATTCTCACCACCTCCCTTATTCCATGTTGTTTTACACCAAGCATAGATTTCAATAGATTGTAGCAACCACCTCAATTTTTTTTTTAACATTGCATGAGGGCATGCTAATTCTCTAGTTTGGGGGAGGAACTACTACACATGATAAATGTTTTCTACTTTCTTTCTCATTTAAGGCATAAAATTTCATTTTTATACAGTGTAGACATTGATTTGCGTATATCTTTAAAACTATGAACTGAATTCTTGTGATTTTTGGATAACAAAAAGGTATCATTAGAATACACAAACCCAAATAATTTCAAGTCAAATTAGTTCATAAATTTCAAAAATCATGCACTATCACCTACAGCCATTTTGTTTATATATCATGATTCGTGCATCAAAATGATATGATTTTTGGATCATAGAAGCATTAATATAGTAGAAATCTACTTGCAAAATTTCAACAAAATCAGGTTTGTAGTTTTTGACGAAATAGTTAATGAAGTTTGTTGTTACTTATATCATATTTTGCTACAACTTTATATACATATAGTTGAACGTCAATGTGAAAATTGTTACGCCTTCATCAACATTTCTAAAATTGAACATTCATTATTTGAGGAAGAAGTCATTTGTTCCATCAATTTCATGACTTGGAATGAACATTTTTTTTGTATAGCTTGGTTAATATAGAGGCTTTTGGTTGCATGAGGACATGCAATATATTCAGTTTGGAAGTGTGTTGGGCCGCTAATATGTCATTATTATTATCACTTTTTAACACCTATTTCATCCATTTTTACCCTTCTTTATCACGTCATTTATCATGATTTATCATATAATTTCATTTTATAATTATTTATGCTCTTATGGATAAATATTATTTCTTCTCCTTTATTTTTAATAAATTGATGATTATTATGCATGATTTTACCAATGATGGTTTATTAATAATTTTTTTGTAACATCACTCACCATTTTAGCCTGCAATATATTTTCCAAATTGCAGATTTGATATCCAGCTCATCATTAAATATTCCAACTCAGAAATTTGCTAGAATAAGAAGTAACAGTTTTACATTGGACATTTCGGGAAAATGGAGTAGAATCTAGAAAATCCAAAACATAGGTTTTGTTCAGAATGAATAGAATTAGTTTTATCACGAGAAGTTTTCCCAAATTTGGTCCATATTAAGAGAAATAGAAAGTTCTCTAAAGACAATTTTCTCATATTCGCTGTTGCGATCGATTTCCAAATTATCTCAGTTGTAATACCAAATTCGACTTGTTCCTGTTGAATGTTGATAGAAATATATTTCAAATATGATCTTGTTGATTACTTTGTTGTGAACAATCCAATTTTGTTATGGGAATCATTTTGTAATCATCTATGTTGTAACTTCTCCCTGCTCTTTGTGTATTTAAATGAAAACGGAGATCAAAGAAGGGGATTATGAGAGATATGATAGGATAGGATAGGAGGAGAGTGGATAATGGAGAGATTTAGCTTTTTGCTTGGGACCTTGATTGTAATTTCAATATACAATTTTTTTTTTTTTTCTATATAATACTACCTAAGCACCCACGAGGGATTTGAAATGGTGACCTATCGCAAGGAGTGCCTTAACAGCGCACCCATTCACTGTCAATCCAAAGCCCCGTGGGCTTCAATATACAGAATGTTATTTTGAACGATAGATCATATTGTAATGAGGAGTGAGTTTAATGATTAATATATAATTTGCATTGCTGGTCATTTGGATATTCTGATGTAGCTCGTCAGTATTCGCTAGTGGTTAGGGCCCGATCTCTAGGGGATCTTACTGCTATTCCATGTTTGATACTTTTCCATTTCCTATAAGGTTATTCTTTTTTATATCTTTGCATTTCTTGTGAGTTTATTATGTTTGATAACTTTTGATTTCCTATGAGTTTACATTGCAGTTAGTTTACTTCCCTTTATTCTAATCTCATGTACTTCGCAACTTTGCCATTTGATTTTATTTATGCTCACTGCAGGTTGAATTAATTATCAGTTAAGACATTTATTTTCGGTTGATTACGGTAAGAGTATGATTAGTATAGAATAAACTAAAAGAGATTGGTTAATGCTACTGAACTCTTGGTTGATGTTACTTCCATTCACATTGCTTAAAGTAGAACAGAGTGCGATTAATGTAGATCTAGCTGAAAGAGCTCAGTTATTGCTGTAGTGCTCTTAGTTGATGTTACTCCCATTTGAATTTCTTTCTTAAGGTTGGATTATGGTTTTTCTTGAGATTAAGTCCTAATGCTTAGATGTATTATTTCCTTTAAAAGTTACATCTTGAGATTTATGATCACATCCGTTTACTCTTGTATTGAATTTAATAGATTATCTTAAATCATTACTCTCTAGATTTATAGCCTGCACATATTGTGTACACTCTTGAAACAAAAAAACTTACCTAGGTTGATAATTAATGTGAGGCAATTAGGAGTTTTAAAATACAACTTTTAGCACCCAACACTCCTATATATAGAAAGGAGGTCTTGTCATTTGTATCATCCAAGAATTGTTCATTTGTGTAATGTAAAGGAGGTCATCAATGCCCTTGAAGAGGTTGATTTTGAAGTCGTTGATCTATCTTTTCTTATATTCTGTGAGATGGTTGCATAGCCTACATGTTCATGACTATAACACATATCTCCATAATGTTATAAAAATTGAAGGTTAAGAAGACTTCCTTCATGCGAAGCACTCATTCATTTGGAATTAGGATTTCGAAACATAGCCAAAGGAATTCTTGCCCAATTCCTTTCTTTTACATTTTACCTTGTTGTAATTGAGTCTTATTATGTGCTATCACATCATCCAATTGTTAGTTATAAAAGACAAATCAATTGTTACCTTCTCATGCTAATACCAAGCATGTTACCCTCCAACTATTCATAGATATCAATTACATGTTCCAAATTTCAAGAAAATCATATCTATCAATTTGAAACCAACCAAGACTAACAATCATGTCATAATCCACAATAAACTCATAGTCATTAGACATAATGCTACAACTGTCACCTACTACACTCAAGTACATATTAATTATCTCAACACATACGTGTTAGTACAATCAAATTAAAACAAGATCGTTTGAACATATACTCATATTATGAAATTAATCGAACATTCAACCAAATTGAAAACATACCATGTTAAATAAATCAAGTAGACAAAATAATAGACACCAAACACTCAATCACCAAATAGACGACACAATCAAACATCCAAGCACCAAATATACGGCATAAACAAACTCATACCTTAATGTATCTAAGGGGAGGTGATCTTGTCTACACAAGTAATCTAGATTAGCATGATATAACTTCACAATGTATCAACTCAACCCAAATTAAGGTCATGATATCCATAATAGTCACTAGCTAACATTTCCACATCATAAGCTCATAAACATGTATCATTCATATGTAATAATCACATCTACATAGTCAATATAGATTAGCACAACACAATGTCAAAAATAAGGCAACTCATACCTGAATATCATAACCCTAACCATCTACACAAGTCAATCCAATTTAGCATGATACATATAACATGAAGATCTTAATATAATAACACTAATGATCAAGTTACTAGCATATAACAACAAGTTGTACATCATGCTCATCAACAACATATAGCTTAATCATTGAGATAACTACAAGTTAACGTATAACATATTCATTAATTTATCTAACATAAAACAATGATGACAATGTATACAACTGCATGTTACTACCCCTCATGACTATCTGACACATGTGCATATAACTACACTAATCAACTAGCATTTATCATGTATGTAACCATAACATAAATGGAACGAAAGGCATACACATAACCATAATGCATATAACAATCCTTAACCTACATACCTACATGCCCAACATACAGAACTATATGATGACATGCTCTTGCATCAAGGTCCAATGTTGCAACTTCACTTTAATGAAATGCATCTCCTTATCTATCTTAGCCAACACATTAGCATCATAACATAAAAATATCATCATGGTGACCTAATTGAATATGATGACTTCACAATGCATGTATGACCTACCATACATGCATAACCATAACCATGACAATGCATCCATAACAACATATAGACAATGACATGCATAACAATGCATATACAACCATACATTCATGATGACAACACTATCAACCTTCACATGGCGACATCACTACAACCATGATCAACATCATGCAAATGCGACAAGGAAATGGACTACAATAATAATGAATACATATGAAACCAACATGAATGCATGACCAACACATCGCCCATCCAGTTCAAGGGATGAACCATTCTCTGATACCACTCTATAACACCCTCGTCCCACATCAACCCAAGGAACCAGTTAGCTGGGATAAACATGCGATGAGAGGCCATTATGATATGATTCAAACTCTAAAGTTACGTTAAGGAAGTGAAACAAATGAAAACATGTCATACAAACATTCAACATCAACTTTAGGACCCTCAGGAACCAATCCAACCTTTCTACCAACCAGCCCTTAGGTCCCATTGATATTTTGGACCACTTGACCTCTGAACACTCTCATGCTATGTTAGACCCCTATACTACTAGCGTAACCCATTATTGTTATTAGTACAACCCCCTTATTATATTGTTGTACCCATGTAGTCCCCATATTGTTACTATTGTGCCTCATAGAAGCCCACTATTGTTATTATTATGCCCTTACATTATTATTGTTATGCCCTCTCTGATTATATTATGACCCCTTAGACTCCTATATATAGAAAGGAGGTATTTTCATTTGTATCATCCAAGAGTTGTTCATTTATGTAATGTAAAGGAGGTTGTGCCCTCGAAGAGGCTGAATTCTAAGGTGTTGATCTATCTTTTCTATTTTTTTTGAGTTGGTTCCATAACATTTAGGATTTACTTTATAGGCTTTAGGATTTATTCTTTAGGGTTTAGGGTTTATAAAAATTTATTAAGTTATTTTAATAAACACTTAAAAAAGGTTACAAAACACTTTTTAAAATGTTATTAAATGATTACGGTTTAAAGTTTAGGGTTAAGGGTTTAGGGTTTATAACACCTTAGTAAATTCTTTTAATCGCTTAAATAAAATTTACAAAATTATTTTTAATAGATCATAAAATGGCTAGGTTTTAGGGTTTAGGGTTTATAACACTTTAGTAATTCATTTTAATAAACTCTTAAATAAAAATAACAAAACTCTCGTTAAAATGTTATAAAATTCTTTGGGTTTAAGGTTTAGGGTTATAACACTTTATTAAATGCTTTTAATAAACATTAAAAAAAGTTACAAAAATGTATTTTAAAACGTTATAAAATTCTTAGTGTTTAGGTATAGGTTTTATTGTTTGGGTTTTGGATTTATATCACTTTGATAAGTTATTTTAATAAGAACATAAAAAAAAGTTAAAAAAACACTTGTTAAGATGTTATAAAATGCTTCTTTAGGGTTTAGGATTTAAAATTCTACAAATTCTCATTGTTCAGGGTTTGGGTTTATAACACTTTAGTAAATGATTTCAATAAACACTTAAAAACAGTAAGAAACGCTTGTTAAAATGTTATGAAATACTTAGGGTTTAGAGTTTAGGCTTTATGGTTTAGGGTTTTCGGTTTAACATGTTATAAAATGCTTACGGTTTATGATTTAGGGTTTATAACGTTTTAGTAAATGCTTTTAATAAACACTTCAAACAAATTTACAAAAAACTTGTTAAAATGTCACTGAATGTTTAGGGTTTAGGTTTGGGGTTTGGGGTTTAGGATTTAGGTTTTACGTTTTG
>APFE030968740.1:84499-100795 GCA_000404065.3 Pinus taeda
TGTATGAACAGGCATATGGCTTGTGGAGTGTTCTCATTCCTTAAGGAGTGAATGTATGGTGTTGCCCTACCTTAAGGGTTTTATCAATAAAGAAACATTCTATTTTCAGATCTTGTTATTTTTGGTGATTATTTGTAGTTATTGTGTATATTGGTATTATTTTCATATCAAATCTATAATAAGTGGTATTAGAGCACTTTCTTGGGAAAAAGTGGAGAATTTTTTTTAAATTTTTTGCAGGAACTTTCTGGGGTGGTGAATTTGCATATCAGATCTGTATGATTTGGGGAAATCTACAAAATCTAATTGTAGATCTGGGTTGTTGATGAAAAAAATACTCTATTTAAAAAAAAAAATCAGTCAAATCGGAGTTCAGATGAAGGAGATCTCGCTGATTTAAAAATTAGTGTTGTTGCAGACATTTTTTGGGGCAGAGAGTTTGTGGCACATATTTGTATTTTCTGGTGCAAAATATGCAGAATATAATTGCAGATCTGGATTATTTGTGAAAAATTACCCAATTTCAAAAAAATAATCAGTCAAATTGGAGTTCGGATGAGGGAGATATCGCTAATTTAAAATCAGCTATTTTTTCAGCAATTTTTTGTGACAACGGGACAGTTGTAGTGAAAATAGGAAATTTTAGTGCCTAGATCAAGATTATATCACATGAGAAGATGTAGAATGATTTTTCTTCCGAAAACAGGTCATAATAGGGATTCTGAGTAATATTTACTGAATTGTGGCCATTTAGTAATAAATAAGGTGGTTAACCCATATCATGTAAGGGACCAAAAGGTAGTTAACAATAATGTAATAAGCCCATGGTATTAGATAGATGGTATTGAGGGAACCATGGTAATCACCCATGGTATTGTATGTATGAGGCCTATATAGAGGCTACAGACTCCCCATTGAGAGGTGTCAAGGAATATGGTACGAACAGGCATATGGCTTGTGGAGTTTTCTCCTTCCTTAAGGAGTGAATGTATGATGTTGCCCTACCTTAAGGGTTTGATCAATAAAGAAGCATTTTTATATTCAGATATTTTTATTTTTGGTGATTATTTTCAGTTATTGGATATATTGGTATTTTTTTTTTTCCCCTGGAAAAATCGTAATTTTATTCATTATGAGTAAAATTACATGTTGTAGATGTTGTAATAGCATTGATGTAACAAAACTTGTCCTGCAAAACAGGAGCTAATATCAATCAAACAGTCTATCTATGCTTTCCTACCCTTCTTTTTTTCCACTTTCCGCCAACCTTCATTGTTTGGCGGAGCTGTTACAATAATCATTTGAGCTTCATTTGTGGCAGCCATGAAGTCCTTTTCAGAATCTGTGCTTGTTGGTGAGTAAGCTCGTTTGTTGCCTCCAATTTCCTGTCCGGAGTTTTCATATTGTTGCTGTGGGAAATTTGCATTTGGATCTGTTGCTCCTTCAATCAGATTTCCATGATTCTGTAGGTGGTGTGGATAACTTTCTTTGCTAATTTCTGTATCATTCCTTTCGTCTTCATTTTCTTGTAGAATGCTGGTGGTTTCTGCATTGTTTTCCACTTCTATATCCTCTGCGCTTGTGGCTGTAAACTGCCATCCTTTCTGCTTTGGTGTTTGTCTCCTTCTCCTATCTTTTTTGTTTTGTGGGCATGCACTCTGAAGATGACCTGTATGTCGACATATGCGGCAGCGAAAGGCAGTGTTTTCATAATCCAGTGGTTGTGCCCATTGTTTTCCATTGTGGATTAGAAGGATGTGCTCTGGTAAACCTTGACTGAGGTCTACTTCCACACATATCCTGGCAAATGTGTAGATATCCTTGGATAGGCGATCTTCATCTATTTTTATAAAAGATCCCAGGGTATTGCCTATTCCTTCCAGAACTTTGTAGTGCCAGAAATGTATAGGTAGGTTAAACAATTTTACCCAAACTGGCATTTTGGTGACCACCATGCTGTTTGGATCGAAATCTGGGGACCAAGATTTAACGAAGAGGCCAGCGTTTCCCCAAAACCATGGACCCTCATTCAAGGCATAATCTTTGTCTTTTATGGTGTCGAATTTGACAATAAAGAATCCCTTTGAGCAGAGGTGGATATCACAGTTTTCTGTCCATATGGAGAAGATCCATTGACGGAGGGCTTCCGGTTTGGGCCAAAATCCATTGAACCTGCATATCACTGCTTTAGTTGAATAATCAACTTGTATTTCATTTACCTCTGGGATGGAGATTGTTAATGCAGGATTCTGTGTTGTCTGCTCAACAATGTATGTCCCTGGTGCTGTAGCTTGCTGTTCTGGTTTCTTTTGTGGTTCCATCTTCCCTTTGACTGCATCTTTGAAGGAAGCAGGTCCTCTTGAACTTGAGCCGGGGCAGCCTCCGCGCAATCTTGTGCTGAGACAGATGGTAGAGTCCTTTGCTATACCATATTCCATTAGTTTGTACCCCTCCTGTATTACCTTCCCTGCATAGAGGAGGAGCTGTTTGCATGGTGGTATTCCAGTTTTTTCATGTATCCTCTGTTTGAGGATTTCTGTTGCCTCCCATTTCCCTATTTCAATGCAGATTGTGTACCCTCCCATGGATTTAATAAAGAGAGGGCTTTTTTTATCTTCAATCGTCTTTTCCGGTGGGTGTATTTCCAAATCTGGCTTGAGTAGGGGTAGATCTGTTCTACAGTGGTCTAGATCTGAGAGCTTATAGCCCGATCTGTGCCCAGAACTGATAAAGAGATTATTTTTTGTCTCTTCCCGCGCATTCACTGTATATGCTGTTTGATTCTTTAGCTCTTCCCTCGTGCTCGGCTTGTCTCTCTGTTCCCTGTGTCGATTATGGGATTCAGATCTATGGAGTATTTTCTTGTTATCGCAGGTCCGGTTGCGCTGATTGTCGATCTGCTCTGTTCCAGTATGCCATACTGAATATTTCAGGGAGTCCATACCTAGTCTCTCGCCCCAGGTTTGGTCTTCGAAAGATCTGTTTGGGGACTGCCAGAATGTATCAGATCGGGCCCGAATCTTTCCGAAAGGGGTTGGTGGACCAGTCTGCCGGATCAAATTCCTGTAGACACAGGCACTGCTACCTATCCAGAGCTTAATCCAAGAAGGGGGTCTTTTTATAGTGCGCGGATCTAGGTTATGGATCCCGTGGCTCGATCTGAGCTCCATGGCACGGATCCAGTAAAATACTGCCCCATCTGGGCTAAATGGCGTTTGCTCGGGTTGATTTTCAACGAGATCTGCAGCCATTGGATATCAAAGCACGGTGATTGTAGGTCTTCCGCTCTGCTTCCGGATGTGCTTCGCATGCATTTACATTGTTTAATCTACTGGATGCCAGATCTAATCGTTGTTCTGATCTCGAGCTGCCCCAGTTGGATATATTGGTATTATTTTCATATATTTTCATATCAAATCTATAACATGGAGAGATGATAGGGAAGTCACAAACGGCTACCATTCTTCTTAATTTTTATAATTGAGAAAAGCTAAGGTGCCCCAAACTTTTTTACCAAAGCTATATTTATTTAGATTTACTTAAATAACAATTCCCTTGGCAGCCTTCTAAGACATAAACATTTCCTAGAGTTCTTGTTCCCTTTATTCTGATCTTTCCTGTATCCAAATTTCTTACCACACAATTTTTTAATCTGAAAATAACTTCATTCCCTTGGTCACACATTTGAATAGCACTTAATAAGTTATGTCGTAGTCCATAAACAAATAATACATTTCAATCCTTGACCATTTTCTTCAACAACATAGTTCTGTTTCCTTTGATAGCAGGAGGTGAGTTATTACTAAAAGTTACATTCTTTTCTTTATTTATTTCAGTAAAAGAAATAAACTTATCTTTGTACCTATCATATGATTTGAATATACTCTTTAAATGTACCATATATTTTATTTATCTCTTGCATACAAATCTACACCACAACTTTCAGTATTGGTAATTTTCTTTTTCCATACCTTGGGGGTACTACCTTCTATTCATGCTAGTAAGATGGTCCCATTCTGCTTATCCATTTAGTTTCTTTATGACCAAAGTTATTTCAAAGAGAACATTTAATTTCATCTTGAAGAGGTGAGAAAAAATTATAAGAATATTTACTTGCCCCGATCTCATTACTTTGTTTCCTTGCTTCTCTATCCATAATAGTTTTGTAAGCGACACCATGAATTACTTTTTGACCAAAATTATGACAAGTGAAGCATTGACCATTGAAATAGGAATACCAGGGAGTATAATACCTTCTTGAGTAGATTTTTCTTTGATTATGGTAAGGTTGTTTTGCATGATAAATATTTGATCCTTCTTTATTTTTCCCATAACTACAATTTTGATGAGTGCTTCCTTTTACTACATTGACATAGCTTCTTGTCCCCATTTAAGAAGATTTCAAAGCTTTTGATGTTTCACCATTTGAATTGTATCCAAGGCCTGTCTTGATTATAGGATAGCATTGTAGTTTGATGATTTATTTTTTTCCTTTTCTTCTAGAGCATCCATAAATACATCATCATATCCATCTACACATTTTTCTTCAAAATCCATAATCAATTGAGAATATTCATTAGATTCTATATCCTCATTATTGGCAGAGTATTCACTATCTTCGTGTGTATAAAAACTTTTCTTGCTATCAAAAATTCTCTTAACGTTCAATTTTGGAGAATTCCTCGCTTTATCACGATTTTATTTACAAGGACATTTAACAACATAGTGACCAACCATTCCATAGGAAAAACATTTAAAAGGAAACTTACCTCTAAACCTTCCAGTTCCTACCTAAAGTTTCTTCACAAAATTCACTTCTTCTTCATTTGAAATGTAATTTGTTTCATTAAGCTCTTTCTTTTCCTTCCTTTTGTATGTAGCTTTGAATGCCTCTTCTTTGATATTTTATGGACCCCCTTTTCTCATTTCATAAGCTGTTAAAATCCCATGGAGTTGTTCAATAGCGAGATTCTTCAAATTTTGAATTTCTTCAATGGTATAGATTTTGAAACCAAACTTTGAGGTTAGAGATCTCAAGAACAATAGAATATTTTATTTCATCACCAAGATTTTTCATTGAGTTAATGATCTCATTTACTCTAGGGAAAAAGAATGCAATACTTTCATCATCATGCATTCTGAGAGTTTCATATTGAATTTTAAATATATAAATTTTAACGCTCTTTACCTTAGTGTCACCTTCATATTTTTGGATAATCTTGTCCCATATAGCCTTTGTAGTATTCAACTGCATGAAATTCACTAATTATGATTTAGCCAAGCTTCCCAATAGAGCATTGTCTACCTTTGCTTTTGTCTCATACTGTTTCTTCCCATCATCATCTGTGGGAATGGGGGATGGGTATTGATATCCTCCTTCACCATTGGTCCATATATCAGCTCCAAGTGACTACAAATATTCTCTCATTCTAAATTTCTAAAATAAAAAGTTAGTTCCATTAAATAAAGGTGGCTTGATAGCAAATACTCCCTCTTGACAACTCATCTTGATGGATCTCCCTTTAAGCGATCAGGCTTATTCTGAGGGACTTGATTTGATACCAACTATCGGGTAAAATACTGAGGGGTGCGGGGGTTGAATCAATATTTTAAAATCAAAATTTCAAATTTTATATTCTAAAATATGTATTCTACTGTTATTAAAGTAACCTACGTATGTATGCTACTTCAGAGAAGCAAAGTAACGTATATCTAATTTACTAATTTTTCATGTATTATCTTAGATGATTATCTTTAATTATTTCACCAGTAGATTAATTAATTTTCAGTATGAATCGAAGAACATAAATAAATCACAACAAATGATCAACACACCTAGAACATCAAGATTTTAGTTGGAAACACAATGTGGGAGAAAACCATCATTGCTACTATCTCTATCTTCTTTATTGTGATATAAATAAATATATTCATTACATTTATACTGATGTAGTCACTTATCAATATGCAGGAACCCACTTGCAGAAGGCTAGAACCTTATATTGTTCTCCAGCACCCAATGGAAGGGAGATACAACCTCCTCAATTCATTTTCTGGCTCTTACCGAAAGGGAGCTCCTACCTCCTTTCTAAAGGCTACAACTATTGGGTTGTGTTATATTCTTTCCACGACTAGGTGGGCGGACCTAGATATGGTTTTGTGCATGGTTTTCGGCACGATGGTTTTCAGTCCATCGTATTGGATGCTTCGACATGTATAAATATGTATTGTAACATTGAAAGGAATATAATGAAAAAATCAAGTTGGTATCCCGGTTTTCAAATCCATGGGAAAATCTCTATGTATATGTGTTTTATGTGTTATTCTCTTGCATTGTTTATTTTTTGTTCTTATAATTCGTATGCGGGTAATTTTCGTACGGGGTTAAAACCTACACCTAGTATCAGAGTTGTTTTGGCTTTAAGGGGATTCCTTTGTTGCTAAGGGGTTTCACTCAGGCCTGTGGTAGACCCTGTTCAGTGGGAGATCTACAGGATTGATTCTAGTGGTGAAAGAAGATGCTGAGCAGTGGAAAGATAGAGATTGAGAAATTTAATGGTCATAGTTTTGAGTTGTGAAAACTCAAGATGGAGGATTTGTTGGTGGATAATGATTAGTGGATCATGGTAGATGCGGGTACTAAACCAATGGGAGTGTTTGTTGAGAAATGGAAGAAGTTGGATCAGAAGGCAAAGAGAAGGGGAAGCTACGATGAAGGCTTTGTGGGAGAAGTTAGGGACTTTGTACCAATATAATTCTCTGGTGTGTTGTATAACCTGAGGATGAAATATGGAGACTCAGTGATAGAGCATCTGAATGAATTTAATACTGTGGTAAGTTAGTTATTATCTATTCATATTAAATTTTAGATGAAGATAAGTGCATCAATTTGTTTTTTTCTCTACTAGATTCGTGGGATAGTCTCGTTATTGCAATAGGTAGTAATGCAACTGCCTTGCAGTTTGATGAAATAGTCTCATCCTTCCTGATGAAGGAGATGAGACAGAAAAATATGGAGCCAGAATGGTGATGACTTGTCTGTACAAGGACAGTCCCAGAACAGAAACAAAAATATGTCATCAAGTGGAAGATATAAATCTAGAGGGAGATCTAAATCTCCAGGAAAACCTAAAAAGGTGGTGTGCTAGAAATGTGGAAAGGAAGGGAACTACAAAAGGGACTATAAATTTAAATCTCTTGACAAAGGGAAGGGATCTGATGATGATCCTTCTACAAAAATGAAAACCACCTCAGATGATTGTGGGGATGTGTACTTGCTTCTTCAAGTACACATGTAGATCATGAGGCATGGTTGATTGACTCAAGTGTATCCTTTCACTTCACTCCTAATAGAGAGTGGTTCTGCGAGTATGAGAAATATGATGGTGGTGATGTCTTCTTCGGGGATGATAAGAAGGCTAGAATCATTCGTCGTGGAAAAGTCAAGTTGAAGTTGAAAGGTGGAAGGATTAGAACACTTCCAGGTGTTTTGCATATTCCTGCATTAGCCAGAAATATGATTTTTGTAAGCAAGCTAGATGATGTAGGTATAAAAATAGTGTTCGAGAATGATACCCACAAGATGATCTGGGGAGCATTAGTATTTATGTGAGGAGTTCGGATTGGAACTCCGTACAAGCTGCAAGGTAGCATTATTATTGATCCGTGCAACATTTTTTTGGTTCCTGAAAGTGGAGCAGAAAATTTAGCGGTATCTGGAGAAAAGACCATGCTATGGCATCAAAGGCTTGGACATATTGGAGAGAAGGGCCTTCAAATACTTCATAGTAAAGGTATGGTAGAAGGCATGACTAATAGCTCTCTGGATTTTGATTTCTATGAAAATTGTGTATATGGGAAGAAACAATGGGTGAGTTCCCCTCTAGTGGTAAGAGGGCGAAACATATATTAGAGCTTGTGCACAGTGATGTGTTTGGACCTATGAAGGTTCCATCACTGGGTAAGTATGTGTAGTATGTATCATTTATAGATGACTTCTCAAGAAATGCATGGATATATTTCCTCAAGAAGAAATCTGAAGTCTTTATCAAGTTTAAAGAATTTAAGGCTCTGGTGGAAAATTAGACAAAGAAGAAGATAAAGGTGTTGATGATAGATAACGGTGGAGAATTTTGCAACAAGGAATTTGAAGAATTTTGTAAGAAGTGTGGTATGGCATGGCATAAGACTACTCCATACACACCTGGGAAAGATGGAGTTGCAGAAAGAATGAACAAGACGTTGATGGAAAGGGCAAGAAGCATGCTCAGTGGTGCCGAGTTAGGACAGGAATTCTGGGAAGAGGTCATGGAGACAACATGTTACTTGGTCAATAGATCACCTTCATCAACATTGGAGGATAAGAGTCCACAAGATGTATGGATTGGTAATAAACCCTCTCTTTCACATCTGAGGGTATTTGGATGTGATGCATATGTATGTGTTTCAAAGGAGAAAAGAGCTATGTTGGATAGTAAATCTTAAAAGTGCATATTTATTGGGTATAAGGATGGTTTAGAGGGTTATAAGCTTTGGAACCCAATAACAAGGAAGGTTGTGTATAGCTAAGTTGTGGTGTTCAAAGAGGTGAAAGATGTTATTAAACATGAAGTCCAACCAAAGAAAGCTGAGAAGATAGAGTTTGAGCTTAAGGAGGAAGAATTAGAGTCTACAATAGAAGAGGAATCAGAAGATGAAGAGACACAAACTCTGGGTGTGAGAAGATTAGTTCGAGAAAGAAGGAAACCAAAAAGGTATAGTCCATCTTATTTCTATTAAAAATTTTCTTTATATATTACTGATGATGATCTGAGAACTGTGAAGGAAGTAGTAGATTCAGAGGATGGCAAACTCTTGTAAGAGGCCATGGTTGATGAAATGGCATCTCTGCACAAAAATGAGGCTTGGGATTTAGTGGAGCTGCTGGCTAGAAGGAAACTCGTTGGCAGCAAATGGGTGTTCAAGAAGAAGAAAAATTTAGAAGGAAAGGTGGATAAATACAAAGCTCGGTTGGTAGCAAAGGGTTATTCCTAGGTGCCAAGAATTGATTTTGGTGATATTTTTTCTCTTGTTGCCAAGGTAGCTTCTATTAGATTAGTTTTATCTGTTTCTACTGCTTTTGATTTTGAGATAGAATAGATGGATGTGAAGACAACATTTCTTCATGAGGATCTGGAAGAGGAGATCTACATCAAGAAACCTGAATGCTTTGCGATGAAGGGCAATAAAGAACTGGTATGCAAGTTAAAGAATTCTTTGTATGCATTAAAACAATCACCAAGGATGTGGTATTATAAATTTGATACATTTATATGGGAACTTGGCTTCACCATAAGCAAAGAAGATCACTGTGTGTATTTTAAATTAATTGGTGACTGTGTTATTTATCTGGTCTTGTATGTGATTATATGTTGCTGGTTGGAAACGAAAAAGAAATTATCTAGGATTTGAAGACCCAATTCTCCTCCAAATTTGACATGAAGGATCTTGGTGCTGCAACCTATATTTTTGGCATGGAAATTAAAAAAAGATAAGGCAAAGAGGAAACTCTAGTTAAACCAAAGGAAGTATGTTGAGACAATACTGCAGAGGTTTACTATGCAAGATAGTAAACCGGTGAAGGTCCCTATTTCTATTGGTGTAAAGTTATCAGCTAAAAAATGTCTGAAGACACAAGAAGAGGAAGAGGACATGTCCTGTGTTCCATATGCAAGTGTAGTCGGTAGCCTAATGTATGCGATGGTCTATACTAGATGAGATGTTGCACATGTAGTGGGAGTATTGAGCAGGTTTATGTCAAAACCAGGAAAGGAGCATTAGATAGCAGTGAAGCGGGTTTTCAGGTATTTGCATGGGACTAGTGATTATGGTTTGTGCTACCAAGGAGGACCAGAATTGGACAGGGTTTTGGATATCCATGGCTTTGTTGATGCAAACTAGGCTAGATATTTGGATCAAAGAAGATCTACAAGTGGGTATGTGTTTAAAATATTTGGAGGTGCAGTCAGTTGGATGAGTAAGAAACAATTAGTAGTGGCACCATCCACTATAGAGGAAAAATACATGGCAGGCACTCATGCAAGAAAGGAAGCAATTTGGTTGCAAAGATTGTGTTCAAGTATGGGGTTAGTACAGGGTGCTATAAAGATAGATTGTGATAGCCAAAGTGCAATTTTCTTGGCAAAGAACCTTTCTTATCATTCAAAGACAAATCGCGTTGATGTTTAGTATCACATTGTGAGGGATACAATAGGAGACAAAAAGGTGTTGGTAGTAAAGGTGGACACTTTGAAGAATATTGCAGATGCATTGACAAAATCTATGAGCTCTGAGAAATTCTCTTGGTGTATAGAAACAATGGGCGTTGCAGGGCTAGATAAATGACTAAGATCTCTTGTGCCCCCCTGTAGAAAGAAAACAATAAGTGGGATAATGTTGGGTTGTGTTATATTTTTTCCACGACTAGCCTCCCTAGTTAATCGGGGGGTTAGACGGGGGGGGGGTGTGCCGGAGGGCAGAGCCCGCACTTTGTTGCACTGATTGCGCAACGGGGGGGTCACAGGGGGTTTGAGGGGGGCAGATAGCCCCCCTCTATGGAGTCGGGGTAGTGCCCTAGGGAATTTTTTTTTTTTTAGACCCTATTTTAGGTGGATGGACCTACCTATGGTTTTGTGCATGATTTTTGCACATGGTTTTGGGCACGATGGTTTTTGGTCCATGGTATTGGATGTTTCGACATGTATAAATATGTATTGTAACAATGAAAGGAATATAATGAAAAAATCAAGCTGGTACTCTTGGTTTTGGGATCCGGGGGAAATCTCTATGTATATGTGTTTTCTGTGTTATGCTCTCACATTTTTTATTTTATGTTCTTAGAATTCGTAAGTATGTAATTTTTGTATGGGGTTAAAACCTACAACAACCCTTAGCTTCTTGTGGACCACTTTTCAGAAAATTTTAGATTGGAGCCACCTGTTAAACAATTTGTAGGCTAGCTTTCATCAAATTTTCAAAGTAGACCCATATCAACAATAAATCCAAACAAACATGTTAAATTGAAGCACTGAATTTGAGACACTGTCACACTATAAATCAACTCAATTTTTGAAGCATTGAGTCATTTAATGTATAACCCAACCATAAAAAGAAAAAATCAAATTATGTACGTGACTCTATAAAATAAGACTCACATATGTATGTGCATTCTCTGTATAACACCTACTTACAAATCCTAAATTGCTTAAAACTAAATCATGAGTAACTGTAATGTTGAATCATTCACTAGATCATGTATTGGATCAATTATAGACCACTAAACCAATCATGTATAACCAAACTACAGCATAATAACTAATCAATATTCCAATCATGAAAAACCAACACAATCAATACTATTCGACCAAGATCATGAAGATGGAGACGTCATCGACAGACAACAACAAACAGAACAAAATTGATCAAATGTTATCATTAAGCTATACTGTAAAACCCTAGAGCATATATGCATCATCCACGAAACATATAAGTGTATGTGTGTGACTACCATGCATAACACTTGCATACAGATCTCCGCATACTGAAGAAATTCACATAAATTATACATGACTACCCAGAAAAAGATCCACGTATGTATGTGACTATCCAAAGAAAAATATGAGTATAGATATGAAAACTTTTGTTGCAAAACATAACTTCACTCTCTGCAAACTTTACTGTCAAAATGATAGACTTCTGAATACAACATCATTATAAGCATAGATCTATCATTGTTAGTTCCTTAGACATTTATAATGAATAAATTAATCGAGAATTTTTGGTCTTCTCATTTCTCCTTGGTGCACACCTGTTTCATATCAAATATTTCATAGAAAACCCAATACTTGCACACACAACACCTTGATCTCCATCTCCTTATATAGCTTTAGCCTTAGCCAATACCTTAGGGCAATCACTTCGTAATTCCATTGGTATTATATGATGAGATATAATAACCATTTTCACATCCATTACTATGGGCCAATATCATGGTAAAGAACCCTAGCATCCATATTACCATGGTGCGGATTCCTGTACACAACTTTTATTCACAATACTTGCATATGTATGCAAACTTTCTTCATAGGACCCGCATATACTTTCTCAAACTTACCCTTTAGCATCCATCTGTATTTGAACTTATATTTCTTTATCCATACCATCTGTATCATCCACATAATCATCATGTTGACATATTTATCAAGTAGGTTTCCATCAAGGACAACATATTAGCCATAATGCCAAAAATCTTAAAAATAACTAATCACCCACATCAAAACTTATTTAACTATTATGTTGATTTCCCTATTTTTTCATTCGATTTTGTGCCAGAGTTAGGTTTCCTTTTAATAATTAGAGAACTTGTTGTTGATGCTTGATGTGATCTTCAACTACTTGAACCTTATAAATATCTCTTAAAGATGATTTGATGGATGATATGCATAAAGCACCATAAATGGGGCCATTTTTGCTGCAGTATGGAAGGAAGTGCTCTACCACCATTCTACCAGGGGTAACCACTTGATCCATTGTGTTTGTTTATCAGATACAAAGCAACGAAGATATCCTTCCAAACATTTGTTTACTATCTCATTTTTCCCATAAGATTGAGGATGATAAGATGAGATATAAGCTAATTGAGTACCAAGAAAAAAAAAAATTATGTCCAAAAGTTTCTGGTGAAAATGGAATCTCTATCACTTACAATAATCTTTGATTTTCCATGCATCTTTTGAACTATTTCAACAAATGTAGTAGTGACTGTACTGGATGTTAAAGGATGAGATAGTGCACAAAAATTTGCATACTTGGTAAGTCTATCAACTACCACCATGATGATATTCTTTCCTTTGACTTGGGTAAACCTGACATAAAATTCATTGATATCTCTTCCCAGCACTGACTTGGAATGGCTAATGGATGTAAAATACTTAGGGTCTTAATTGTCTCATCTTTATTTTGTTGGAAAACTAAACATTCCATCATAAACTTCTGAATATTAGATTTAAGGCCATCCAAAAAAAATCCTTCTTGAGCCTGGGATACGTTTTAAAATTTTTTAAGAACCCTTCTATAGGAGAGGTGTGAAATTTGTAGAAATTTTGAATAATTTAACACATATTCAATGGAGATTATCCTGATCATATACTATTGCGGAAAACATACACAATACGTAAGCTCCTCTACATTGATCATCAATATAGCAGCATCAATAACAATAAAACATCAAGAGCATTCACACATTAACACAGTATGTATCCCGGGGAAAGCATCTCGCTAAAAACCCCAACTATCTGTATATTAATGATTGAGTCATGTAACATTACACAACATAATACTTCTCACAAGTATCTCCACCTCTGTTACACACAATACAGCTCAGATCTGATCTCCAAATCTCTTCCACTGCTTGCCTGCCTCAACTGCTCAATACCTTCTCAGGAACTGATGAGAATGGCTCACCAAACTCGTTTTTCACCTGCAAAATAGTCACTCACCCTTTGTGGACGTGAGAATAAGCTAAAATGTGGGCAATTACGTGGGCAAACTCATTGGCATACTCAATCCCCTGATTGTGCAAGATATGGTGCACAACTATAGTCACAACTGATAGCAATCTGATTCTCTAACACCTGTCCCTGCTGAACTGAACATGCACTGACATGCAACTGAGTTAACTGATGTATTCATTAGTTGTATTATGAGTTAATAACTTGTGAATTAATTAATAACTAATTCACCCAACTCATCTCTAGTCTATTCGCCAGTTAGACTAAATACAACCAGTTTAACAAAGCTAAACTGAACACAACTCCATCAACTGCACCTCCAGTCCACTAAACTCAACTCACTTGAGTTCTAACTGAAGTCATGCATGCAAATATTCAACTAACCCATAAGAACCATGTATTTCCTTCATGCAATTGCATGTGCCACATCCGTAGCTCGAACTGAAGTGGTCCAAGAGAATAAGACAAAGTTTATAGTCCAAATATTATTGTGAGATAATAATATTTGACTTTTCTATTTTTGACAGCCAGTCTAAAAATAGACTTGATCACTCACACTGTGATCACTCACACTTTCATCAAAAATAGAGTCCATCTATTTTCTCAACTTGATCAATCATCCATAAACAGCAACCTGCAATCCATAGACATGATCCATATGTCTAAAAATAGACATAGTCTAAAAATAGACTTGCACCAAAAATAGCCTGCGGGCCACTTAGTGAAGGCGACTCCTTTTCCACTAAGCTCCATCATCTTGTTGCAATCTCAACAAGCATTTCTTGTTGCACACTTTTCAACACTTGATGCATACTGATGAGCCTCGGTATTGCAAAAAGAATGTTGCAACTCATAAGGCTACCAACTTCAATTATCAACCCGGGGTTCATAAAAACTTAGAAGGTATTGACACTATATGTGTAGCATAAAATGCATCCTTCCTTTGATGCCATGATGTAATGGAGTGCATGTGCTGAAATCAAATCCTAAACTAATTGCAGAAAATGAAATGCGTGAAATAAAAACCTTAACCTATTGTAAGAAAGAAAGTACAAGAAAAGAAACCTATTCTAATTACATAAAGTAAATATCATGAAATAAATTTCAACCATTACATCTAAAAGAGTTTATATCTATTAATAGAGTTCATTGGATGTGGAAATCAATAAAATCATCATTGTATTATCCAATTCATAAATTTGTCCATTAACCCAAATTGTTGAAATGTTTTGCATGTATAAAGAGGCAAGTCATAAGTGGTATTTAGTCTTCCCTAATCATTGATTTAGAGCCTAGGGGTCTTGATTCA
The DNA here is from genome assembly GCA_000404065.3 of Pinus taeda. Lineage (NCBI taxonomy): Eukaryota > Viridiplantae > Streptophyta > Pinopsida > Pinales > Pinaceae > Pinus > Pinus taeda. Next base: position 99,356 of record APFE030968740.1, read on the forward strand.
ACCCAAAGGGATAATACCCAAGCTTCTTGAGCAAATCTGGGAAAATATATTGATGTTGGAAGGCTACTACAGGGTTTCTTGTAGCACTACTACAAGAAACAACATATTTGCTATAGGGAGTTATAATTCAACGAATTACCAACCAAATCAAATCCAAATTGGATGGGAATTTTTATTTTATTTTATTTACTAGGATGTCTTAGGTCTCCATTCCAAATGGAATCACTCAAAAATACCTCTGTTAAACCATGCTAAAAAATGGCAGAAAATTCCTAGTCTAAAGTCTAGAAATTCGAGAACTAGTGAGGTAGTAAATCTATCAAATGCCCAACCTAATCAAGTGCAAATGAAATGGGATTATTTTTGTTATTAAATATAATTTTTTTGTGATATAATGCAAGTGAAATCAAATTGATTGAAGGTTGTTAGCATGCTCTAAAAAATAGCAAAAATTTATTGTTATTTGCCACAAAAGACTCCAGAAATCTAGATTTGGGAATAAGCAAACTAATCCAAGTATCTCAATGATTACTATGACCTTCCAAAGATGTTCCGAGGATTAAATGATGCTTTTTATTTTGCAAATGAACTTACTTCAACCATTTAACCCAATCCTACAACAAGAAATCATTAACACTAAATGCAGAAATAGAAAAAAGATAAGAACAAGATATGCATGTGAATAAGAAGTGAAAGGAAAGAAAGTAAATGATATAAAATGGCTCTGAGGCTACTAGGATGGCCAAACCCAAGGAAAATTAGAGTCCTATGAAGGTGATCATGGTTTAGAATCTGAACATGACACCAATATTCATTATTTCGATCATTACAATTATATCCCTGCAGAAAATGAAAGTGGAGTTGCAAAAATATGAGTTCTCTCGACAATATGACTAATCAAAATCAACCCCTAGAGGAAAATTTGACTTTTTACTTATAAAAAATGATTACGAATCATTCCCCATGAAAAGAGGAAGTTTTCCCTACCAAAACCCTTGATCAGTGAATTTGGTTCCCAATACTAGGAATCTGCATTAAATGGCAGGGAACACATTCCTAGGTTTTCTCAATCATTGGAGCTCCACAATCTATGACATAATTATAGAATATATCATTGATTTATTATTTAATATTGTTCCTCTTGTAGTAGGGAGCAAGTCCCTAAATTATCTCCTCCTCCAAATCTTCATAATCTGCCCAATATTCTCACAATATTCCACAAAAATAAATAATATTAGGCACAAATATGAAATTATCCATAAACCTTCCTAATGAACATAATGAAGTTAAAAATACATTATCTAATGCAAAAATAGAGGTTTAATGTGCTGAAGGATGGTCACATGGTCCTTAATTTATGTTTACATGCGAGGCATGGGCCTTAATTTATGTCTAATTTAGAGACCCATCATACCCCCTGTCGAAAGTGTTGCTCATACT
>APFE030968745.1:0-13901 GCA_000404065.3 Pinus taeda
CCCCCCCCCCCCGCCCCCAGTATTATTTCTAATAGCTTGGAAACTAGAAAATAGGCCCATTAACAATGACCTTCATCAACAATCCCATCACAAAATAAAATCTCTAGGCTAGCTAAAGGCCAAGTATTGTTGGATTGGTTCAATACGAATAGACCCAAGATCACCCAAGATTTGGGTATCATGCCTCAACTTACTTGAGTAGCTCAACAAAAAGGAAACCACTCTCCTAGATGCTCACCATAAAGAGACAAAAGTCAACTATTAGGAAGGATGTGATGCTCTTCACTATCGTTTTCAAGGATATGGCAACTTACCATAAAACAAGGCTATAATTGGGAGGCCAATCATGTTACATTTTCCTTGGATTTTTTTTGGTAATGGATCTAGAATCAAGAGTTGTGGTCTAAAATCTCTTCATTTATTTGGCTTTTAGACAGGGTGAAAAACCATATTTTGAGATTGTCTAATAAAGAGAGTGCTTGTGGAGACATAAATATATCATATGTGAAATTAATAGGAGGAATCTATTGAACATATTTTTAATAATTTCATGATGGTCCATAATCTTTAGGATATGGGGAGCTATAATTTTTCAGTAATAAAAAAGAGATAGAGCTAGCATTCATTATGCGCGAGGGAAAATTGGTGAATAAAACCCCTCCACAATCTAATTCTTAACAAGCCCTGGTGCATCTTTCATATCCACCTATTATGGATGATTTATAGATGGAATGCAACTGTTTAATTTTCATGAACCAATATTAGGAAATTAATGCCAACTAGTTTACAATTCAACCCTCCATTAGGGAATTTCTTAACTCTTCTCCTTGGATAGTAGATGTAATCCTCCTATTGGGCAAGGAAAAACTATTTTTCATTGACTAAATGTTTAAACTATGGCCTTTGGCACCATTCAAGTGAGTTAGAAAAATCAATCCTTTGTTAATACATTGCTCCAAACCCCCTATAGGCAATATCAAGCTAAAATTGATGGTATTTCTAGTGGAAACCATGCCATTCCAAAGAATAGAAATGTGTTCCATGATGACACTAAAATTTTCTCCATATTTTGCCCATTTACAAGTGTAGAAGAACCAATAAAATTGCAAAACTTAATGTTATTATAAAATGCCTCTTCTTGGCTAAGGAACATGACTTGTAAAGTCTAATAATTGAGGTAGACTCAATCATCATCATTGAAGCCTTGAGCATAATCCTTCATGGCATTGATTTTGAAAAGGTTTGATACAATTAGCTCTTACCCTCCATATTTACCTAGGCTTCTACCTTATTGAGCCAGTTCTCCAATATGACTACTTCTCATTTTCATAGAAAGGATAATAGATTTGTAGATTGATTGGCCAATAAAGGGGTTGATATGGATCAACAAAATTTCTTCATGCCATAGGAATTTATGGAGGATGATAAAGGCTTCCTATATTTTCTAAGGCTCAACAATATTAAAAATAATCTCCCAAATCATGGGTTATATGTGGCTACTGATTCCTTCATCACATGGTAGATGGAGCTTTGATGCTTAGTCCTCATATAGTTATTTCCTACTCCCAATTAATATGAGTTCATACAAAATACTTCACTTCTTATCTTTGAGGTTATGGTTATGATCTTTAGTTGTTGTTCAACATGATGAAAAACACCCTTTCCAATGATGTAGTCTATTGACCATGAAACAACCTCTCTGCTCTTCAAATTCAAGGGGCTTCTTCAATGTGGCAAGGATTCCTCCTGTTATAATCTCAATACTTTCAGTAATGGTTCTAGACATGGTAAGCTCCTTATTATTCTTAGATTAATCAAGATTTGGGGTACAATTTGTCCCTTCCCTTAGCATTGTTTTCTTCATCCTATTCTTTTGGGCCTAGGCCTCTTTCTCTTTTGGTTTTCCCCTCTTACCTAGTCTCGTAGGTATTTCCCTATCTTTGTTCTCTAGTATCTCTTCTTCATGTGGCTCCTTTATCCCTTGGCCTACTCTATCTCTCTTGGGTTGTGCTCCTATTCAGTTTGTATATTCTTGTATGGCACCCATCCCCTCTTCTCTACTTTCCTTGGCATGCACCTTAGTTCAGTGATTCTTGGACCCTTTTACTATTTACTATTTTCCTACTTCTATAATTACCCCCACAATCACTCTTTCATTTCTCCCCTCAGCCCAGCTTAGTATCATGAAGGCCTCATTTTCTATCCTTGGTGCTTCTAGTAGTTATGGAAGCTCCCAAAAAGTTCACCCCTTTCTTGCTAGTCCTCAAGCCTCTTGTAACACCCCTCCATGGAGAGCGCTATCCAAGCTTCAAAGGACATAATCCATGCAATCATAGCCAATGAGCTTCACTTCTTTGAGGATGTTAAAATTGAAGTTCCAGGCATGGAAAAAAGGATTCAACAAAAGTACCAACAAGTATCCCAAGATCATATGTAGCATAATTCAAAGAATAGGTGCATGACCTTGGCTTCTCTTGTATGAAGGAAACCAAGATTACAAAACTCATATAACTCTAGTAGATTAACAAACTCTAGTAAATTAATAAATCCTTCATTGCTCAAATTATAAAATAAGATGGCTATTGCTCAGTCCTTTGGAACAAGTTTCATTATCTAGAGAAAAAAAATGTTTTTTTTAATGTAAAAAGATTTTAAGAATAATATTTCTCAAAGCTATCTCTAGCCACCAATTGGTGACCAAGGCACAACAAGCCTATGTGGGTCACTTTCAAGGAGCCTCTACTTCCAATTCTATCCAGTGTGAAAAAAATGATGAACGCCAAAATACATTGTAGGAAGGTCATTTTCTTTGTAAAGACAAGGTACCTACCCTCCTCTTGTCATCGGGTTTTCTGCTATTTATTGTTAGTGTGTGATAGCCATATTGTATAGTTACGCTATTTCCTTTGTGTTGACACCTAATCCTTGTGATTGGGTAAATATATGTAAATAAATAAATGAGAAATATAAACAGTGATCGGGAGATGATCTGAACAGTCTCTCCATCATGTATATAACAGACCTACCAGAAGGAATAGATAATGCGAATCAGTTTTTGCTTAATGGAGTTACTGCCTAGCCTGACATGGTATCAGAGCCAGCTCCTTTTTTTAGCCTTTATGTCTTCGTAACTCCCTAGTCTACTCCTCTTCTCTCCATATAATTCAGTGACTGTTTACCTGCACTCTCTGTCTGACATTACCTGCGCTCTGTCTACCATATTTGGTCAGAGATAATCTTCGTATGGCACCAATGACCATGGCCAGCGGTTGTTCCTACCGTGAGAGCTGGCATTCAAACTTTTGCCTCCTTTTCTAGTGAGAACGAGGTGATGAGCTTCTAACAGCATGGCAGGAAACTGGTGCAGTGGTCGTTACAACGATGTTTGGGACGCTATGGTGGATCCCTTCAAAGTTCTGGACTCCATTCCCTAAGACTTTACGCAGAGGCATTTGCAGTTGTTTTTAATTTTTTCAGGATGAAGAAGGTGCTTGGTTTATTCTTGGTAGTAACAACAGTATGCTTGTTCGCCCCAGCGATTGCTCTGGTGCTTCCATGGTGCGGAAATACTTTCTGAAAGCCGTCGGTCATTATAGTAAAGCTTTTAACACTGGCCTGGTATTTTTTAATGCTGGCATGTTCTAATACTCCTTCAAATAGTTGAACATTGCCCATTAGTTGCATATAGTTGAATGTTGCCTTACATTTACGCTGCCCACACACTGTTTGTCGAGTCTTAGTTCTGAACGTTGTCACTGACATTTGAACGTTGATATGGTAATTGAGTTTTGAATGTTGATATTGTAATTGAGTTTCGAAAGTTGACATTTGAACGCTGATATGGTAATTGTGTTTTGAAAGTTGACATTTGAACGCTAATATGGTAATTTTTTACCGTGTTCTATTGAATGCTGTCACATGGAGTAGCTTTGTTGAGTGTGGTCCCGTTTGGAGTCTGGTGGAGAAGCAGGGTATCGTGGAGATGCAGTGAGCGTGGAGTCCATTGAATACGCGGTTTACAAAAATGCTCTGTGTTAATTGCTGAAACGCTACTGTTATAATATATAAGAGGTTTTCATATCCATTTCATATATATGTTGTTTTCTGAACACTCCCCACCATACTCTAGTCTTGAAGAATGCATTGACCTACATGGTCATGACCATGGTAATTGAGTTTTTTAAAAGGGGACATATGCCATATGCATATATAATGGTGGATTTATATGGATTATATAAAACTTATATGAGATTTATATGAGGTTTATATGAGGTGGATTTGTATAATGATGGATTTATATAAGTCACATGGTGGATTTGAAATCTTTTGAGAATGCCTTTTTGAGTACATTTTTACTGTATATTGGCAGAAGTATTCTTTCTATCAGAAAAAACTATTTTTTTTTACAGAATGCATTCAATCATATCCATGGTGGGAATAGTTCTCACAGGCAAGGAGAACTATCCTGAATGGTCCCGTATGATAAAACACACCCTCATTTTCAATGAGCTATGGAAAGGAGTGTGTGTTGGAGACGGAAACAATGACCGAGTATAGCCTACCTCAGACAAAGAGCTCGTCATTTGGGAAAACAAGAACAACAAAGCTTATGCATTAATCGCAGCATCTGTAAATGAAGAAGTGAGTCACCATATTTCATCATATTCATATTCATATTCTACACTTGAAGTTGTTCAACTCATGATTAAACTCTTCACTCTTGAACTGAAAAATAATGATCCTCTTGCTCTTGCATCTGAAGTAAAGTCTATAATGCATGATATCAAATCCACTAAAGTTGAATTGGATATTCCTCTTATTGCTTTTCTCAAGGCACTTTATCCTACTTACTCCAATTATCTTGAGTCATTGTAAGCAAATGGAAATCTCAAATATATAACCTTTGACTCTTGTGAAAAAGTTTGCTGAAAGAGAGAAAGATTTTGGAAAGAATACAGCCCCTGAATCTTCTGAAGAGACTATGTGCCTTGCTCATAAAGAAAGGCATCCTGCTCAAGATTCTACAAGAGGAAGAGGTGGACGAAGAGGAAGAGGAAGATATTTCAGAGGCAGGGGGGGCAGACATTCTCAAGGAGAAAAGGTAGATTTGCACTACATTCGCTGCAAAAGAAATGGATCACATCATGCCTCTACGTGCAAGCTACCATGGAAAAAAATTGAGCGAAAAATAAACCAACAAAAAGGTAAAACTAATGATACAGACAAGGTAAAGCACCTGAATTCACTCACTATGTTGTGGCACAATGTAACATTGGAGTACATGAAGATCTATTTAATGCTTCACTTGATTTTTGGAAAAATGTTTGGTTGCTTGATTCAAGAGCAACCTGCCACATGACTCATAGAAAATATTTTTTTGAAGATTTCATTGACAATGTTGATGGAGCAATATACTTTGCAGATCAATCAAAAATAAAGCCATCAGGGCTTGGCACAATCAGGCTTAAACTACCTGGTCTTCTAGAATTTCATTTGCATCATGTTCTATATCTCCCACAACTCAAGAGAAACTCGCTGTCCTTGGTCCACATCCACTGGAAAGGTCACTCCCTTCATATGTTTGATGGCAAGCTTGAGGTAAGAAAATCATCTAACCACTCACTTGTCATGAGGGGAATAGAAGAAGAAAGGCTTATCAAGCTGCAAGGAACCTCTCCTCATGCACAACATTTCTCATACAATTATCATCATGAAGAAGGTACACTTCGATCAAGTTTATTATGGCATGCTAGATTTGGACATTTGAACTATGACAGTCTCCTCTTGTTGAAGAAAAATTGTGTTGCTGGTTTGCCTACAATTCCTAGGAAACTTAAGCAATGTGATGCTTGCATTCTAGGAAAGCATAGCAAACAATATTTTCATGATTCACATTCAAAAACACATAGGAAGCTTGAACTCATTCATTCAGATTTATGTGGTCCAATGCCTGTTCCTTCTGCAAATGGAAATAAATATATCATGACATTTATTGATGACTACACCAGAATGTGTTGGGTTTATTTATTGAAGAGCAAATCTAATGCTTTTCAAACATTCAATAATTTTCATAAATGGATTAAAAATGATGCACAATCTCATATTGGGTCTATTCGCACTGATAATGGAAAAGAATACACATCAAATGAATTTTAAAACTATCTTCGCCAACATGGGATCAAACATCAAACAACTGTGTCTTATAATCCCCAACAGAATGGTGTAGCTGAAAGAATGAATAGGACAATCTTAAATATGGTATGATCCATGCTCTTCTTCAAAAATGTAAAGATAATGTTTTGGGATGATGGTGTTGTATGTGCTGCATATATAAAGAATAGATGTCCATCTAATGCTATAGGAAACAAGACTGCATATGAAATGTGGTATGGACATGTTCCTTCGGTAAATCATCTCAGGGTTTTTGGTTCCACCTATTATGACTTGATACCAAAGGTACATAGAGACAAACTCGGTGCTAGAAGTCGTAAGTGTATCTTCCTGGGGTATTCAAACACCTCCAAAGCATACCGCCTCTATGATGAAGTAAATAAGAAATTTGTTGTATCTAGAGATGTAATTTTCCTTGAATCATCCAAAATTGACAATGTTGTTGAGCGGTAATTTGATCGCTTGGATAGATTTGCAAAAGCAAAATCATTTCAAGAATTTGATAATCAGATTCCACATCTCGAAGGGGGGATTCCTATATTGAATCAACATGTGGAATCTTCTTCTGAAGAACACACTTCCCCGCATTAAACTCCAACAACGGATGATGCTTTAAGTGATGTAATTGATAGAATTGGGAGACTCAATCTTGATTCAGTCCCAACTCAATCAACGGAGCAGCCTGGACCATCTCAGAAAGGTCCCCCAAAGTGTGTGACAAAGACACTTGAAAGTGTTCATCCTGATGAAGTTGGAAATACAAGAACAAGAAATTCAAAGTGGAAAAATGGAAGTGATGTAGATGACTCTAATTCACCTATTGATATGGATGTTTCTTATGATTGTGAATTGAAATTGTCTACAGATTTTGAACCAACTTCCTTCAAAGAAGTTGCTTCTCATGATGAATGGAAAGAAGTGATGCAAAAGGAGTATGATGCCCTCATAAAGAACCACACTTGGAAGCCGGTTGATCCTCCATTAGGAACCAAACCAATTGACTGCAAGTGGGTCTACAAGAACAAGTATAAAGCTGATGGCTCACTTGACAAGCTCAAAGTTAGGCTTGTGGCAAAAGGTTTTGCACAAAAGGAAGGGGTCGATTATGAGGAGACTTTTGCCCCCATAGCAAAATGGGCTACCATCCGAACACTCTTTGCACTCGCAGAATGGTTGGAAAGTCCATCAAATGGATGTAAAACTACTCCAATGGAACAAAACTCAAAGCTCACATCTATTGAAGGTGCAAAAAGAGTTCTAAGGTACTTGAAGGGAACTCAAGACTTTGGAATCAAGTATACACAGGTCAACGACTTCAGCTTGATTGGATACTCTGATTCAGACTTCGATGGAGACAAGGAAACCGAGGTATCAACTTCAGGATATGCTATGAATCTTGGATAAGGAGCTGTCTCCTCAAGATCACACAAACAATCATTGCTAGTGGATTCCACAACAGAAGCAGAATAAGCAACTGAAGCAACAAAAGAAATTGTGTGGCTTAGGAAAATTCTTGAAGATTTGCAGATAAAACAAGTACAATCAACTCCACTCATGATTGACAATACCTCTGCAATAAAGTTGGCCAAAAACCCAAAGTTCCATACTAATGACATCAATACTAAATAAATATCATGTTGAGGCCAAAACAATCCATCTCCATCATTGTTCCACAAATGATCAAATTGCAGACATCTTCACCAAAGCACTTGGAAGAGAAAAACTTGAACAATTCAGAACGATGCTTAGACTCACCAACATCTCTTGAGATTAAGGGGGGAATGTTGACCCGTAATGCTTGTGATGAAACAGTCTCTCACTCATGTATATAACAGACCTACCTCATCGAATAGATAATACTAATCAGTTTTTGCTTAATGGAATTACTCCTGACACTTTGTTTTGCTTAGTATAATTTGGTTTCACAATTTTACAATAAGTCTATATTTACCACCATACTTACATGGTGATTTCCCACTGGAGAGGTTAATGCATTGCTGATTTTACAATTTCCATTTTTTAATTCATTTTAATACGACAAATTTATCTAACACCTAGATAAAATGAAAATAAAAGAACTTATAAAATTTTATTATGATTTAGGTTTTGTCCATATATACTAAAATGATACAACGTTTTAACCAGCTCTAGTTCAATCTATCGGTTGAAGATTCTCTGTAAACTTCCCATCACATATTTTTTATTACTAGATTCGAACAACCAAATGGCTTCCCACTAATTGATAGAAGACACAAACATGCATCAGACATTTAGTGCTAGCCAGTTTTTACAGGTGCATTGGAAGAAACACGAACTATTTCAATTCAACTCCTTACAATTATTGGTTGCTGGCAGAACACCGCCAGCTTGATCGTTCTGTCCAAAAGCTGAAAGGCGAACCAGTGGCTCCTCGCTGTCCAGACGACGATTTCGTTCAGCACTGTGCGCCTCTGTTTCTTCAAAGATTCTTCGTTGCTGTCAGTTTCTTTTGTCTCGTTTTTCTTTTAAAACTGCAGCTATACGTTACTATAATTATGTCCTTCACTTGTTTGGCTTTCCAGCTCCCTCTGGCGCGCATTTGTCTTCCGTCATCGTAACAAGATAACGTATCAGAGACGAGGACGACAGCGCTTGTACAACTTTCATTTCATTCAGTGCTGTGCACTGTGCACCTGTGTTTCTTCACAGATTTTTCCTTGATTTCACTTTTTTTTTTATTTACATGTCTATGCTATAATTAGATTTCATTTTTGTCCCGATTAAAAATAGTGTTCGATACTGTCTTTTTGTTTTTATTTTCTTAAACATCATGTTATTCTTATTGAGAAGGTTTCACGGTGATTAATAATAATTCAAAATTTGGATTAATCATAACGTATATGGAGAAATCGCATGAAAGAGTTCATCTATTGTGCCAACTCTTTATTGGAATGAAAGTTATAATATTCATAATTTGTCTTCATTCCTTTAACGGGGCTTCATTTGCTCAAATTTAATCGTGTTATGTGTGAGTGATAGAGAAAGAAACGGTGTTATTTCCTCCACCTGATTTTTTGAGCATGGATTTGTATACTTCTATGAATATGTAGTTTTGGATATTCTGCATTACATTTTTTTTCATCTTGTTTGTTGTTTAAATATTTTATATCTTTTGGGTTTTAGTTTATGTCCTTTTGTTTTAAGATAAATTCAAGTTTAAAGGTATGTATTTTACTATTTTTTTAATTTTAAACAACTTGTTTACTTAGTTAGAATCATGTGTTTTCATATATCAATTTTTTCAAGTCTTTTTTTGGAGTATAAGATTAAAGTAATTTCTTACCCATGTCAATCTTTACACATATATGAACACACATAAATGATAAAACATAGTCTAAGTTATATATGGTGTTAGACAATTTTCCAAGGTAGCTCTTGGGGTGTATATTAGTTGGTGATAGGGTGCACTATTAAGGAACTCCTCGTGACTTAACTCAAACACATAACTAGTTGTATGTGCCACATGAGGGGTGTGGCCATTATGACTAACATTTTGTCTTTGATGGCAACCTACTTGATAAAGATGTCAAAATAATGGTTATGCACTCTGATAGAGAGAATGGACAAAGGTTGTCCTTGATAACAACCTACTTGATAAAGTTGTCAACATGATGGTTATACAAATGCTGCACGTGGGATGGACAAAGAAATATTAGTTTAGAGATAGAAAGAAGATAAAGATGAAGTTTTGGAAAGTATATGCTAGTCATGTGAAGAAAATTCGTGTACATACACAGGTATGGTGAAGAAAAGTTGGATATAGTTTTCACACCATAGTATTCTCAATACTAGGGGTATTTACCATGGTATCGACCCATAGTAATGAGTGCGACAACAGATGTCTGATCCCATCAAAGAATACCATCAGCATAACTATGAAATTGGCCTAAGGTAATGGCTAAGGCCAAGCTATATAAGGAGATGAGGATCAAAGTGCTAGGTGTGCAAGTTATGGATTATTGATGAATGGTTTGATCCTAAACAGGTGTGCACCAAGGAGCAGGAAGGACGTTCAGATTTGATAGATTTGAAAACATTGTAGTGACTAATAAACATGTTTGCTTGATCTTTTATGATTATGAGTAACAATGATATGTGATGGTAATGATATTCTCACATGAACATGCGACAATAAGGGTTGCGGAATATATTTTGTGGTTGCAGCAAAGGAATGATTCAATAATTGCATATTTGTGCACAGGTTTTCTTCAATAAAGTCACGTACATACACGGATATACTTCAGGGGGCCACGTATATGTTCTGCAAAATTTGAGAATTTGTACGCAGGTGTGAAATATTAAAAGCTCATATACATACACGTGTTCTTTATAAAAGACATGAAAAACTACTAGGTTTTTGAAGCATGAACTGTTAATGATGGTTGATCAACTCATATATTTTTCTATTGTCTATCAATGATGTCTCTCTCATAATGGTCTGTGTTTGACAATATTGGCTGGGTTGAACTGATTATGGAATGAAATGTTAACTAAGTGGTGATTCTACTGTATAATGATCTGTATTTGGTTATGTGATTTGTGATGGGTTCACTATGTTATTCAATAATGAATTCAATGTGACAGTGATTTAGACTTAGTTGTTCAATGTTTTGAGATCTGTACACGAGCCTGCTTAAGGAAAAGTGCATACATACACTAGTATAACTTAAAACAATAACATATATATTCTCACATATGGTTGATCAAGGTTTTGCATTAGCAACAACTAGATTGTGTGATGGGTAATAGTGCTTGGCTTGGTATATTGATGTATCTAGTGGTTTATATATGTTATGGTTTGGTTTGATTTAGTTGTAAGAAATGGTAGAAATTTAGTGATCTGATTGGTTTAATGATTAAGTGATTTTATGCTGTGATTGGTTTCAGTATTTTTATTTGTTAGTGGGCTTAAGTGATGGTAGTGGGTCCATTCTAAAAATATGCTGAAAAATGGCCTACATGTTTGATGTTTTGGACCAGGTGGATCCACTGTGAAATATTATGAAACATGGTCCAAATAAGTGCTAAGGGTTGGAGCCTTTAGTGAGGAAGTCGAATCTTCCTTCCAGTGGTAGTTGATGAATCTGATCAGGGGGTTGGAGTTCCCTTATGGTGGGTGCCAGTCAACGAGATGAAGTAGTTAGAGCTCCCTTCCAGTGGGTGGTGCAGAATGAGAGAAGGTTCTAGCCTTCTGCAGGTAGGTGTCTATGTACTAGTATGAGTCTACACCAATACAATACTATAATATCTTTTCCTTTATAATTAAAGTTGAAGATGGAGAAGGATGGAAAAGTGCACTTTCGAAAAAAATATTTTTGACATGCGGCTCTGCAACTTGATATTAGGGTTAGGGTTTTGAAGTTGAGCACCATGGCAGGACGTGCAGGGAGGAGCGATGCTCCCTCCTACAGTCAAGTAGCTATGGATAGAAGCAAAGACGCCAGAAAGTAGCGTTTCAAGAAACCATTGGAGAAGACTACAACTCATGAACAGGAAGGGGAATAACAGGAAGCCAATAAGGAACATGATAAAGGGGGTAGCTGTCAAAAGACCACTTCTATAAAGACAATTGGGGTCTCCAAACCCACGTTGAACATAATTCCTCAGGTCATCTTGAGCGACCCAATGATTCAAGTGCATAGGGATCATATCACAAAACATGCGATCATATGCAAATTCATGGAGATATGGTTGATGGAGAGGGCGTTGCATGTATAGATAAGGAGCCATTGGAAGCCAAAGGGGTAAATACATCTTCATCTGGGATCCAAGGGCTTCTTCACAGTATTATTCACAAGCCTAGAGTATAGAGACAGAGTATTCAAAGGAGGGCCATACTTCTATGATGTGCCAGGCCTCTACATGCAGCCATGGAAGATGAACTTTGTTCCAGAATGCGAGACATTTACATCGGTACCAGTATGGATCAAACTATACTCCCTTCCTCTAGATTATTAGCTACCAGAACCTTTGAAAATAATAGGCAACAAGCTGGGGCATTTTCTAAATATCTTAGATGCGAATCTGAAAGGAAAATACACCTCCTTCACCTGGATATGTGTGGAGATGGACTTATCTCGAGCACTTCAAAAGGTGATAATTTTAGAAGTATATGATGAAGAATGGGTACAGGGAGTGGACTATAAGCACATCCCATTTAGATGGCACAAATGGCATGAGCATGGGCATCTATATACAAACTGCCCAACAAACAACATGGAGAGGAATGTGAAAACCACAGTGGATAAAAATCCTAAGGGTTTTACCAAGGTTGGGGGCAAAGAGAAAGGTGGAAAGAGGCTGCAAAATAAGATCAATGAGGAAAAACAACTGAGCCACAATAGCTTCAAAATCATAAAACAAGAAGAAGGAAACGAAGAAACAAACTAGGAAATGGAGAACATTATCACTGAGAAGGAAAGAGATGAAAGCATGGAACATATAATAGAAACCATGATGGAGATAAACAAGGACCATGAGATGACTCCAAGTGAGGTGGGAACGGAGGACCATGAACTACAGGAGATCCTAGATAAGGAAAATATAGATCTAGAAAAATTTATAGAATAAGAAACGATTAAAGGAGTGGAATCCTTGCTAAAAGAGGAATATGACAGGGTTCAACAGCTCTTTCTATGGAGATCAAAATCAAAGGGAACTAGAATCAAAAGAAATCATGAAAGCCAAGAATATAGAGGGGTCAAAATGATGGAGGAGACACAGACACAATCTCCAAAGAACCCAGGTAGGAAAAGAGGAAGGAAGAAATAGAAGGAGTTGTTGAATGAATGTGGGGAACTATTGATTAACTCTGGTAAGATGAAAGAGATTACGAGTTACTCCTTTACTAATCTTTACTAATGAATCTTACAACCTGGAATGTCAGAGGCATAGGAAATAGAAGGAAACAAAGAAATCTCAGTAATAGAATGAAAGAAGAAAAACTAGATATGGTGTTTATCTAGGAGATAAAATGTTCTGTTGGATACCTCAAATTCAAAAGCCAAATATGCTCTGCTTTGTTGATACAAAGATCCCATATTTCCAAGAGAAGACAAGGTGTGTACATAGCTTCATGTTTACTAAATTTTGATGGATGGTTCAACAGTCTAATCTGGATCATGCCATGTTTCAATTTTCTGATTGTAGAATAGAGAAAGAAGACTGTCCAAACTGTTTAATCTTGGCAGACCAATAGTTAGGCAGAGAAACTAAGGTTCCCAACTGCTTAATCTGGGGCCTTGGAAGCAATAAGGGTAGTACTAGATAGGCAATAAAAAGAAAAAGCCAATGGAAAAGAAAAGGCACATAAGGGTTTGCAAGTCCAAGTGCACCCTCCAAGAAGAAACAAAAAAATGCTGGCAAGTAGATGGGTAGGTAGATGGGGTTGCAGAAGTGGTATTCCTTTCAAACTGAATCTTGCTGGTCAAGATAAGGAAAAAAACACAATGGAGCATGTCTAACTTCCTTTTTTTCTGTTTTATACTCATTACTAACATCCCTACACCAGTTATGTTTATGAAAGAATTCAAGGTTTTATGTTGGTTTTGGTTTCCTTTAAGAGCCACACTTCTTGTCTAAAATTCTTTTCATTTTGATCTACTCCCTAAGTTAAGTGGTTTTCAAATAAACTTAGTGATATCACTCCTCATTCACCTTTTCCCTCCATATTAACCCCTAACTTCTATTAT
>APFE030968747.1:7590-33830 GCA_000404065.3 Pinus taeda
CAAAAAAGCTCTTTGCATTTGCATTAGTAGGTGTCTCATCAATGTCAAATTTTGCATCCCGTTAGGCATGCCATAAACCTGATGGAGGAGCTGGTCTTTGTGCCCCTCTTGGCTTTGCTGGATCAGGTCATATCAGTTATTACAGTTTTTCAAGCTTGTCTTGATGTGTCTTATTGTCAAATTCCTAGGTCTAGGGTTTTGGTCATTTGTCTCTGCAAGGTCATGTCTCTGAAAATCCATGAGTACTCAGCAAGCCAGAGGGAGGTTAGTTAACATGGTTCTTCGATATTTTTATCTTGTATAGTCAATTTTTACCTTGGATTTAAAAACTTTGTTTTTAAAGCCCAAGGTTATTTTCTCAGTTTTGTAAATAAATGATGAAATTTCAAAGTTTTCAAAAAGACAAACTCCAACCCTGGTCCCCTTGCCAAGGTCCTTCAGATGATCTTCAGATGATCTACCTGCAAAAAGAATCAAGTCAGAGCACTCAAAAAGTCAAATTCAGGATAAAGGAAACCAAAATCAGTGTTTTTAAAAAAGTGTCAAAAAGAAACCTTATAAGGTTGGTTTATGGATGAAATTTTCTTCAAATGAAGATTATAAAAGATATGTGCCCTCCTTTTCACTCTCATTGTGCATTTGAAAGCTTGCAAGAGAGAGTTTGAGAGAGTGATAGGCAAAAGGAGCAGAATTGCAGCGATTTCAGGCAGCAGAGCAGCGCGAGACCTTTTGAGAGACCGGCGCGACCTTCTGGGCGATGCGAGACCTTTTGAGCGCCCCTCCACAGTGCAAACATATAATTGGCGTGACCTTCTGGGAAGTGCGAGACCTTTTGAGCGGACTGCGAGACCTTTTGAGCTGTCTTACGGCAGACTTCAAAACGATTGCCCAATCTTCCTCCAAGTCATCGAATTGGTTCGAGGTAGGCTCTTTACACATCATTTTTGTGGTTGGTGATGGATGTAAGCTCTCATGCTATGATATTAACCTCAAATCTTGCAAATGAATAGACTTATATGGCTGCAATGTTCATGAGAAAACTGTGCTAGGGTTTATGGTGTTTCAAGCTCTTTTTCCCTTTAATTGGTTTCCTTCCCTTCCCTTTTACCTATACGCATATGTACATTTCCCTTTCCCCTTCCCATCTCTAAAACACAAGAATGATAACCCTACCCCTCTCCCAAAGCATCAAATTACAAAAATGAAAACCCTAATTCCCCTCTACCATATGCATATGTAAATAACAAAAATGTTGGTAAATATGCCAACATGTGTTGTGCATGATTTCCCTATTTCCCTATTGAATACGTACATATGTTCCCATGTTCATTTCCATGCATGTTTTTCATATGCAATAATTTTTGCAAATGATTTCCTATTTATAAATATGTCTCCCTATAAGCATGATCATTTCCTAAACATCCCTTGAAGTTCCCTGATTATTTCCATATTTTTCCCATTCCTTATTAATAAACTCCCTCCCCTAACATTCCCCTCATTTTTTTCCCCTTGAAACAGCATAAAGTTCAGCATTTTTGCAGGCAGAGACAGCAGTTCCATTTGTCTTTCATTTTGTCCACTTTGCTCCAAAGATCATGTCAGAAGCTGAGCCTTATGAGAAAAGTGATGACCATTAATCATCTGCAGAGGAGAGGAGGCCTCATAAGGGTGGACATCATAAGCGAGAGGAGCCCACCTCTCTGGCAGAATTATAGGCCTGCCCCATGGCAGTGAGTTGTTTTCAGTATATGTCTTGTTATGATTTATGTGTGAGAATTTCTCGGATTCAGCATCATAGAGATTTGGCCCGCTTGTTTGTCTTGCACCTCCATGATGGACATGTCACTCTGGCAGGGGTGAACTTCACATTGACTCCTGAGGTGATCTCACAGGCTACAGGGATACCAAATGTGGGTGAAGTGTGGCCTAAGGGCAGATTGCTAGATTTTGTTCATTTTGAGCCATATGTCCGTCCAGCATCTGCAGAATTTTTGACAGGTGTTTTTCCATTTAGATTTCTCCGGAGTGAGTATGCTCCCATCATGAGGCTTATTATGCGTTATTTTACTTGTGAGGGCAGATTTACGCAGGTGTAATCCTATCATATTTGCCTTTTGATGCATTTCACCCGAGTGAGGATGATGAACATCCCGATTTACTTATTTCAAAACATTCGGAGGATGGTGTCCAAGTTGCAGAAGAAGACCCCAGCTCAGCAGGACAGAAGCCTATACCATTATGGTTTGATTCAGCTTATAGTCTCATATCAGTTGACTCAGTAGGGCATTTCATGGGAGGAGTTCATCTCCTGTGAGTTTTTCACAGTGCCACATCAGCCACATCAGGAGGTCATTCATGAGGTGGGAGGACCATCTCAGCAGCCTAATGCTCCCGTCACCCAACATATTAGTTCCACTCCTTTGGTCACTTATCAGAGAGGCCCAAGGGCCGTATTTGCAGCAGCCAGGCGAGTACTATCTCCACAGCAGGTGGAAGGGTTCTCGCCTTCATCGTCATCACAGCGAGTGTTATCTCCACATCAGGTGGAAGGGGCCTCGCTTTCTTCACCAGCACAGGTACTAGAGAGGGGCAAGCAGCCCATGATCGAGGATAGATTGTCAGGCGATCCGGTTATTGATCTTGACGCCGGTTCTCCTAGCCTAGAGCTCAAGGATATCATCTGAGAGCAAAGCACCGAGATTCATTCGCTGCAAACGAAATTATTGATGGCGAAGTGGATTATTAATTATTTAGAGCAGCGAAACAAACAACTGGAGGATGAGCACAAATTATATGAGCTACAAAAGATTCGTGAAGACCGAGAATTGGCTCGCAAGAGACCCGGTGACTTGAGACCCATAGATCGAGAATCTATGCTTATTTGGGATAATTCTCATTTGAAAAAGCTCTTAGCTAAGGCCAATCAAAATAACAAGCTGCTGAGAAACATGAAGACTCACTATTGGGCAAGGATGCAGGTATGCAAGGTTAGAATGAAAATGTTCCAAAGAAGGTGGTCCGAGGCTCTTAGGCGGAAGAAAAGGACCAATCCAATCCGTGTCTTGGTGGAGGCATCCCTCAAAAATTATGGCACTCACTAGCATCAGCTACAGCACAAATCCCAAAAATTTCTGAGAATTTTGGGTAATTTTGGAATTTTTTGGAAATTTACAGGTTTTGGCTTCTCAAAGGGTGTCGCCCCCGGCGAGACCTTTTGTCATCGTAGCTCCGTTCGGCAAAAACTCAGCATTTTTGGATTTGGAATGAAAATTTACACTTGATCATCCATTAGTAAGAAATTTCATCGAGTTCTGGGCCTCCAAAAGGTCAAAATGCATGCAAAATTTGACTTTCTGCCCCTTTTTTGAGTTGCAGAAACCAGTTTTGGGAGAATTAAGTTTTAACAGGGAAAATGACCTCCAAATTTAAAAATTCCAGTTGGGTTGGAAAGTAGACTCGTAGACCTTTCCAACGTGCTATCCTGCACCCAATTCTGATAACGGGAAGGTCTCCAAAAAGAGCTTCAAAAGTCTGCGACCTTTTGAGGAAATGTTGCCAGATTTGACCAGTTCAGCCCAGAAATTCCAGTTTTGACCTTTTTCGACTTTCTGAGGTTAATGGTGATCTTAATGGATGTAATTGTGACAATTTTTGGATACTTTTAGTCTTGTTTATCTCTTCTATAAGATTCATTCATGAAATAGGTGAAAATTAAATGAATGAATTGGTTTCCTAGTTTATAGAGGCAAGTTGTTTTGACTGCCTATTTTGTAGTGCTTAGTCTAGAAGTTGTTCAAACTGCTCCTAGGATAGTGAGCTCGACTCCTAGAGGTGGGGAAAGAGGTTAGATCATCTATATTATGTACTTTCATACTCATTTTCATGGTTGGACTCTTGAGGGAGAAGCTACCAGTGTATATTTCATTGTATCTCTGCAACTTGAGGAAAAGGAAGACCAGGGTTTTGCAGACCTCTTTGGGATTCTTGTGGTTACATGTATTGATGGTGTGTTTCTCTATGTACCTGTAAGTGTGTTATGTGAATCATTTCCTTTATTTTCCTTCTACATATTAAACAAACGAAGTGTTAAAGTAAGAATTCATGACTGTCATGCTCTATTTTTAAGTTTGTTTAATTTCAATGTTTTCTACTGTTTAAGGAGGATTCAAATTCATTGTTTGCCCTCCTTAGCTCCTCACCTGTCTTTCTCATCCATTCACCTCAGCTAAAGGCATCAATACGGTCTCCTATCTCGCCCCAAAGAACCCCCTGCAGAAACTGTGTCAAATCCCCGCACCCAAAATTGCTACTTCCTCAATTTGCCACCAAAAGCCCAAAAATTTTAAAATCAATCCTTCTAATCAGTTTACTAGCCTAATATCAGTGTTACCTTATTGGTCATCTTACCATTGAAGATTTTACAAGATAGACCGGAGAGAGCCTTCTCCTGCCCCGTAGGGCTAGCTACGAGGCTAAAAGGTTTGATGTTGCCTTGAGGTTTGCCTTCTTCAGCCTAAGATGAAATTTCAAGCGCTAACAGGAAAAACCAACATTGTTGTTGCGTTTGTCTGCTTATTATTATTTTTATTAAAAATATTCTTCTTTATATAGTCACTGGCCACCACCAGTGTACAACCTATACTCGCAAGGAAATGTGAGACATCACTCTTGTAAGCCACCTCTCCCAAAAACTATGCAGGCCAACACCTTCACTATTTTTCCAACCACCACTAGAGGGAAGCTTCTACTCTTTGAGCAAGTTCTATAGCCTCTACTAAAAGGAAGCCAAAACTCCCTTGGAAAGCCACTACTCACCTATAATCCTCTACTTGCGACATTGAAGGCTCCAACATTCAAATCCACGTGGGATTTGCATATAACAAATGCCAGCCTCATTTCATCCTATTTTCACACTAGACTCTCAATAAAACAATTTGCACATATAACAATCTCTCTGCAACAACCATTCTGCTCATAAACACAACCAACAACACACATAACCAACTCTTATAAACTCGTCAGCAACATAACAAATCTGAACGCAAAAACTCAACCATGTATCAAAAAGCTTCCATACAAGACATAAATACAATGCTACAACCATATAAAAGTTCTACCATAGAAACATGATCTTCTCAGCTATGATCCCTCACATACATGATGTTAACAATACAACATTGCCCTGCAAATAATGTTAACATCCAATCTCCAAGATAAAAGTGATCTCCTCAGTCAAATGTCTTCATAACTTGCATAAAAGGTTTGTTAAAGTTTGCACACAAAAATTTGCAATAAACTGGTCTCCTTCAACAATCTTCTAAAATTATATATCTCCTCTCACCATTGGTTCTCAAAGCTATCCAATGGCTTACTATCACCAAGGAACTAACCTATCCAACACAAAGCTCCCTCCTATAAATAATTTTTTGGAGTGATTATAATAATAATTACAATTAGAGTAATGGAGAGTTAATCATCTTTGATCCCATGCTCTTGATTGGTTCAGTATTTTGATATTTCTCCTCCTTGACTTGACCCTCCATGGCATTCATTGAATGAGGGGTCTTATCAACCTTAACCATATTCTAGATGACTTCCTCAATTTTTTTGACCAATTACCAAGTGCAAAAACCATAGTAACAACCCATGGAATTAACTGAGTGCGCACACATTTTAGGAAATCCACCTACAACAATCTTCATTGGGACAGTATGAGACTCCCAGAGACAATCTTCGCAGGTATCATATGAGCATGTGAGTGAAAATAGTGCTATTTTCACTTTGTGGACAAATGCTTCCCAAATAAGATAACATAGCACTTGAAGTTTGTAACCTCTTGCCACCAAATTTGCAGCTCACCTTCAAGGCAGTAATATGCAACCATGAAACATTATAACAAACATTTATGACCATATATTTTACCAGCAAAAGGCATAGAAAAATTATTACAAGGCTAATCAGTGGTTGACATCAAGGGAAACACTATAATTCCAACATGATGTATATGTGGGAGAATAGATGTACGAAGGGAAGAAAAAAACTTTAAAATAGAAAATTGCATAAATAATTGAGAAATGAAAAATTGTTCTAACAATTTAACTTAATTTTTCATTTTAAACTTTTACAAATTCAATTATACAGAGTAAAGGATGTGCGAAATAGGGGGTATGCGTAGAATAAATTGTGTGCGAGAAGATAACGTACAAGAACATAGTGTCAATATCTAAGCATGTGCTTCGGATATATCTACTATCTACTAATCTTATATAAATAGTATATGAGATTTCCTCGAATTTATAACATTAGGTAAATGAGATGAAGAGTTAAAATGAATGTGTAAAAAATTTATGTCCACACATACTCTCCCTCTGCACACTTCTTCCGAACACCTCCAACCTAGACAACACTTCTAAATATTAATTTCCACATTATTTTAAATGGATATTTCCCCATTGTGCGGGAACATTATATTGTTATTTCTAGGTTCATATTAGTTGGGGATTTAAGTCACGCATTTTGAATGATATGCAATTATATGGATAAACTCTATTGTATGATTTTGTTGCACATTTGATTTGACATACAAATATGTGCAGGTGAAAGGTTATGCACAGGAATGCATCTACGGAACAAGAACCCAAATCACTTGTTTCCCTGATCATGGATGATTCTTATTCAATATTAAGGCCATGTTGGTTCAATTCAATTGTAATGGATCATTTCCCATGATTTCTGCAATAAAAAATTATAGATTGAATTATTCATCCATTTATCAATACGAATAATATCAGTAAACAAAAATAAAAATTGCTCAATATTGACATATAGTTCCATAGTACAAATTGAATCGATATCCCTTTTTTTCTCTTTCCAAGTAGAAAAGTCAACTCTTAAATGAATATTTGCAATAACAAAGTTGAACTTGCTTTATCAATTTTCTACCTCCAAGACTGAATCTACACACTCTTCCAATTTCATTTCTTTCAATAGTTATCGAAATAAATGCAACATCAAAAGCGCAATTAATTCATAATTTTTATATTTTTATAATCATTGCAAATTTCAATATTGACATAAATTTAGATATCGAAATTAGTAAATAATAACTAGATTACATGCAATCAGAACAAAAGCCATAATTCATAAAATTTGGACAAATTATAGTTGATGTTTTATTACATTCAACGGTATGTCTAACTAGCTAGTGTAGCAGGTAGAAATATACCTGCATGACATGATTACATTTCTTCATAAACCTATGCTCATATGTACATAACCTAAGTAAACACAAATCTTAGATTGAATCCTTTACTTTACACATACTTACCTATTTTTTCCAAGAAATCTTGGTGTTGTTGTCAGGGCCATTCTCTAATTTATTACCATTAGTGGATGCTAGCTTTGACTATTGAATTAACTACAATCAAAAACAATTATCTCTTGTTTTATTGCATTATATATTTCTCTCAAATTCTTCATCATCCTTGGTCATAACAAGACGATAACTGAGTAGATAAGATAAAGGGTACCATAAATTCTCTTGCCATAAAGAGTACATATATAAGCTATGAGTTTCTTATAAATTTCAATTGAACTTCTTGCTTCATTCCTTTTTGTGTACTTAACTTTGGCCTTTGGTATCGTAAAGATCATAGGTTTACTCAGTGATGTATATTGTGTGATGTTGCTTTCTGCAAAGCTAAAACAAGAATACTTAAGCTTCATCTTCCATTTCACTTCTGGATTTTGAACAAGGGTCCATATTTCGTTGTCTTGTGTTCGCTTGTTCATTCTGACTCGAACAACCTTTAGATGAGAGGAACTGTTACAATTTCTTCTTACTATAAACAACGTAACAATGCAACAATATTGTAGCATGAAAAAACAAGAACCAAGATGATTTCACCATTACTCTGGTACGAACACTTATGATTTCGATAATAATTTCCATTAAGATCTGAAAATATATCTATTAATCATAAGATTAAGCCTTAATTAAGTTTTTAATATTATCTAATCCGTGCTACAAGAAGTTGATATGTGTAGAGGGGTAACATATGTAGAGGTGTAGAAATGAGGGAACAATGGTTCTCTCATACGTATCCCTCTTTTGCACATCCTTCCAATCTACTAGTATGGATACTGGCTACAGAGACATGTACACCTTATTTATTTGTTTAAAACTAGTAAATACTATGAAGCACTCAAACAATGTCTTGATTATGTGTCGATTGGGCGAATAAATATCGAAAATACTATTTTATAATATCGATGGATACAAATTTCTTGATTTGTTTAAATAAATAATCATTACATAATGCATTAAAATAAATGCTATTAAGCATTAGAACGGTGTCTTGATTGCGCGTCGATTCACTAAATAAATGCTTACATTTATCAGGAAGGGAGATTTTGTTAATTATAGGATTTAGCTTTAAATTTTATTTTAATATGCTATCAAGCACTTGAACGGTGTCTTGATTATGTGTTGATTCTCCAAATAAATGTTGAACATTTTAGCTAATTTTGGTAAAATTAAGTCTTAATTATATTTTTTATATCTGCCAAAATGTTTTCGCCAAATGCGATAATGTCCAGAATAAGTGTACGGAGGGTATTCACACATTTTTTCAATCTGCTATGACAAACATTGGTCGCAGAGCCTTTTGCATCTTCTTGACTTGTTTACAAGTAGTAAATTCTATTAAGCACTCAAATGATGTGTTGACTATGCATCAATTCGTCAAATAAATGCCAAAAAAATATTTTATAATATTGATGGACATGGTCTTCTTGATATGTTTACAACCAGTAATAATTACACAATGCATCATAATAAATTTTATTAAGCACTCGAACAATGGCTTGATTGTGCGTCAATTCACAGAATAGTTTTTAATAATATGACTAAGAATTAATTAATTTTTTAATACTAAGTGTGGATTCATCTACATCATAGTCAGTTTCCATTACTGTAGGTTCACGCACCTTCGCAAAGATTTCCATCTCGACATAGTTTTTCTATATATTGTTGCCCTACACACTTGTCCTTTCTCACATGTTTTGGTACTAAATACTTTCAACAATTTGTACTCCACCTATTTTCATTGCAAATATTTTGTGATATAATATTTAGTTCAAGTATGTGGATTAATGCTCAGATTACAAGGATTAAGATTAATGTTTCATTATGGAAAGCAAATTGTTTAATTTTCCTAGTAATGCTTGATTTTAGTGGTATATGGTTAACATGATTCCGTTTAGCCCCTGTAATAGTGACATGTGTCAATCAGATAAATGCCCGCTCTAATTATTTGTTTAAATTACATAAATTCCATTGTCTCATAGATTATGTTAGGTTGCACTCTTTGCCAGCTTTAAATGATACACTATGAATTCGCACGGAAAAAGGGATAACTAAGTCTCACATGGCTAGTGTGTTGCACTACCATCTATCACTTATTTTGGAAATATAAGCATATTGTTTTTTTCTTGTTTTAGGCGATATTTCATTACTTTGCACACTGCAAGACACTAATTTTCATGTCATTTGAGATACATTTCTTGAGTCTTTTCAACATTTATTGGGCAAATCGACTTATTACCGTAATAAGCTTATCGTTTCAATTCTTGGTAGATTTTATTTTAAAGCATTGTGTAATGATTATTGGTTGTAAACAAATCAAGAAACCCACCCTTATATGATAGTCACCCACCCTTATTTCACACCAAATATACACGCAACCCAAAATTTTCATGCCCCAAACTTTAATAAGCCAAAACTTCTAATTAATTTATTAATATTTAGTGTGCGAGAATGTAAGCAGAGGTATGGAACATTTATGAACAAAGTTTTTTTCCTTTCTCCACACACCCATTCTCCTACACAACACTTCTTCCTCACACACATTAATAGACTTATATTTATCATTAGAAATTTCAATTTTAATTATATGGTAAGCTATTTCTCTCGATTAGGATATGCAAATATAGTGATCATAGTATACGAGTAGTTAGAATAGCATAGAGAGAAGCTGGCCTCCACTTACTTAATCTATCCAAGTGTGGAGGGAAAAATAACATTTATAGGATAGGTGGAAGAGGAGTGCACCCGACATAACCATTATTCCCCTACTTCCACACACACCTTTGTGCTTCTTCTTAATTTTTCTACAAGTAGTAAATGCTATTAATCCCTCGAACAATGTGTTGATTACCAGTCGATTCGTTGAATAAATGCCAAACTTGATATGTTTACAACTAGTAATCATTATACAATGCATCATAATAAATGTTATTAAGTGTTGAATATATGTTAATAGTACAACTAAGCCATAATTAAATTTTTAACACTAGGTGCAAAGTCCTTTTCACTGCAGTTAGTATCTGTCACTACAGGTTCTCGCACTAGTCAATAAAAATCAAATGAAAACACATAATGTATGATATCTTTTATTATTTTGATTATCTAAAATTTGTAGTTATATGTTTGAACTTCGTAAAGTTTGAAATATGGTATACATTTAAATCTTTTATTTTTAATTAAGTTTTTTTCATTGTGTGAAGTGCATAGGTGCAAAGGATGCTTTCATTATGCTTCCTCTGCACTCCACACATTGAAATCTTCATCCACACCTCTGCATTCAACATAATGAAAGCTTCCTCCACACTCCTCATTTACTTGAATATCTAGCTCATTTTTGTCACTATACGAAGCACTACCTTACTACTAATAATAATTTATCATGCAGCACTCTTAAGGAGGAATATTGTCATAGTATTTTTTCTAATTTGTTTGCGATAATATCGCTTATGTATTTCAGATTAATGCTTTTTGTTTTGTTCCATAATGTTCAAAGGATTAAAATTGAAACATAAATGGTTTCAATAATATTACAAGGCAACAATAAATACTATTAAGCATTGAATAGATGTTAATAGTATGACTAAACCATAATTAATTTTTTAACACTGGGTGTAGAGTCTTCTACACCGCACTCAACATCTGTCATTGTAGGTTCCCACACTAGTCAATTAAAAATCCAATGAAAACACATAATGTACAAAAAAAATTATTATTTTGATTAACGAAACTTTGTAGTTATATGTTTTAATTTTTCAAATTTCGAAAGATGTTATATATTTAAATATTTTGTTTTTAATCAAGTTAATTTCATTGTGCAGAGTGTGGGAGTGTGGAGGAAGATTTCATTGTGCTTCCTCCACACATTGCATAGTGAAATCTTCCTCTGCACTTTGCACAATGAAATATTTCCTTTGTGCCTCCACACTCCTCACAATTAAATCTTCCTCTACACCTCTGCATTCGGCACAATGAAAGCTTCCTCTGTACCTCCGCACTCCTTATTTACTCAACTATCTAGCTCATTTTTATTAATCTATGAAGAACTACCTTAATAATAACAATAATCTTTTATGCAACACTCTTAAGGAGGAAGCTTGTTGCAGGACTCCTTATTTACTTGAATGTGTAGCATATTTTTTTCAACCTATGAAGCACTACCTTAATAATAATAATAATAATAATAATTTATCATGCAACACTCTTAAGGAGGAAGCTTATTATGGAATTTTATCTAAATCGTTTGTGATAATCTCGCTTACGTATTTTAGATTAATGCTCTCTATTTTGTTCTATAACCTTTGTAGAATTCAAATTGAAACATAAACCATTTCTCAAGATAGAAATAAATGTTATTAAGTGTTGAATAGATGTTAATAATACGACTAAGCCATAATTAATTTTTTAACATTGGGTGCAAATTCATCTACACTATAGTTAGTATTTGTCACTGTAGGTTCCTACACTAGGCAATGAAAACGTATAATATACGACAACTTTTATTGTTTTGATTATCGAAACTTTGTAGGTATATATTTTAATTTTTCAAAGTTCAAAGTTTGTTATATATTTAAATCATTTGTTTTTAATTGTGTTAATTTCATTGTGCAGAGTGCGAGGGCACAAAAGAAGCTTTCATTGTGCTTCCTCCACAACTCGAAGTGAAATTGATATACTAATTTTGTGTGGCTTAATTTTTTGATTATGCACTTGCTTCATATATAATATTGTTGAGTGTTTTCCTCGCCTCCATTTAATCTAGCTACTTAATTCTCTATATCTTCAACAGTTCAGGGCAACTACTATAATGATTGCAAAGTGTGCATATCTAAAAGTTTAGCTTTAATTGTGCAAAGTGCGGAGGAATATTTCATTCTGAATAGTGCAGGGGTGTGGCTTGCGGAAACGATTTCAAAAACGGAGCGTTCTCAAATAACAACAAAACACAGACCTTGCACAAAGAGGCAATGAGTATGTTGTTATGCAACTATCACCCTTGTTTTTTTTATTGGAAACCAATTATACAGGTATGTAACTTAACATCAATTCTTGGAATAATTTATTTTAGACTTTACACGTGATTAATAAATCCAACAACTATTAAAAATATACCACCATATTCCCTAATTACATGAAGTACCTCAACCTATGATTCGATTATTAAGAAATTTTAATTGAACACCACTTCCTCCTTTTAACTTTTATTATATTCTACCAAAATTAATTCATCTTAAGGAAAACTCGAGGAACTTCCCAATCTAGGTGAATATTTGTGGCCACCCACCTATTCCACTGGCCAATAGCATGATTTTCTTCTCCAAGAGTTTTCTATTTTTGGCGGTTTTACGTCCTAAACTTCCGAAGTTGTTTTGAGGCCTTAAAAAACATTTTTGGGGAAAAGTGTCAAAAATAATGAAAAAAATAAATTGGGTAGTCAAAAAGTTTACTTCTCGAATAGACCTTTCCAATAGGGTATCGTGTGAGCTAAACATAGATCATATGCCAAAGTTACGACCCCATGAAGTTGATGTTCTAACTTATCCCATCGGAGCCCAAAAGCCTTTGGCACTTCATCTCCTAGAGTTAGGTTTTTGGATGTTTATGGTGTCTCAATACTTCTTTATGATAAAAATGCCTCTGAGCCTCATTTTAACACAATTTAGGAAGGCACGTAGTTGTCACATCCTTTCTCATAGATAATCTACCACTGTTTGAGTTAATTTTTTTCATTCTGCATGTATACCATTTCAATATTTTCCATTTATTAATTGAAGTCAATTTTCATTATATATTTTTGTTTTGGTTATAAATATATATATTTTTTCATTCCCTTCACAAATTCGGATCACTTCCCCTCATTCCAAGGATGGTACCCAAGGTAAATCCTACATTATTCTTCTTTAGGGCACAAGGTTGGTTCAATGACAAGTCTCAAAGTTGTAACAATTATATACTTGCTAAGAGCTCAATATGGCACTTGTAGGAATTCAACCTGGGTGGGAAGATAACACCCATCCTCTCAACCTCTCAAGATGACCTAATTAACTAGATTTTCATAATGACATAGAAGAGCACTTATGATGATTTTTTGGGCCGCTTTCTTATACATGTTTAAAAAAGAAGGATAAATAATATAGATGGCATCCTGGTAAGTAGAACAAAGATCATGATAAGGCCTCAAGTGACCCAAACAAAAAAATTATGTCATCTAGGCCATCTCTATGTTCCTTCAGGTGAGCATGTAAATCTGATCTAGGAAGCTCAGTATCATTGAATTGAAGGACACTTTGGCATGGGAAAAATAATTATTGTGCTAGAAAAGTATTTCTATTGGCTAAAACTTGGATATGATATCAACAAGTATAGTAGTTCCTACACTACCTATGCCATTTCCAAACCATCCATTAAGAAGATGGATTGTACAACCCTCTTCCTACACTCGACAAGACTTGGGAATCCATCTCAATCAAATGCATGTATGGTCTTCCTTCAACCAAGTATGGAAATGATTTTGTCTTCTTGGTTGTTGATTGATTTTCTAAGATGGCCATTTTGATAGCCTGCAAGAAGAATATGATAGCAGATTTCATTACCAAATTCCTATTCAAAAGAGTGTGGGTACATTTTGGGATACCACATAGCATCATATCATATAGGGATAATAGGTTCCTAAGCACATTATGGTAAAGCCCTTGGTCATTGTTGGAGACCAATTTTGACAAATCCACTTCCTTCCACCCCCATACAGATGATCAGATAGGGGTTTTCAACAAGATGATCATGCATCTATTATGTATATACAACTCTAAGCATTCATGCACATGGGATGAAAGTCTCATCTATGTTCAACACAACTACTATAGAACCCTTCATATCTTGACCAATCATAGCCATTTTCAGGTGGGCCTAGTATTTTAACCATTGGTTCTTATTGATTTAGCACTACCACTTACGTCCACATAGTAAGAATCTTCCCATGCTCACCAAGAGGTCGAAAAAGCCACCAAATTCATTGAACAAATTCAACACACATTAAGAGGTCCATGGTATGTTATAAACAACTAATACTAAGTACAAGTAGCTCCATGATCAAAATTGGGTGCCACACAAATTTCAAGTGGGAGATAAGGTTTGGTTGCAGTTTTAGAAAGAGCACCTTATAGAACCCCACCAAAAGGTTTTTTCACTTCTTTATGGACCTTACGCCATCATTGTTGAATTTTTGAATGTTCTTCTATAATGATAATTACTTCAGATGATCGAATTCCTTTTTTGTATTCTTATTTATCATCAAGCGACTACAAAGAAGACATTAAAAACATAACATATATAACAGTAGGATCATGAAGACACATCCAAACAAATAACATAAGAATTTTCCTTGGGAAAACCCAATAACCTTTTCCTTAGATAAATCATCAAGATAAATAGATATAAACTGGTCAAACATACCAACAATATACCTAGGTCAAACTTGATCCATCATCCTCCTAGTAAATTCATATGGCTACCCAAAAAAAGTTGATCTAGCTTGCTTTGTTATAGCAGAATTTTGGTGCCCTTTGTCATCCATAAACTAGGCCTTGTCATGCATCAAATAAATTTGGTCCTATGCCTCAAACAAATTTGGTCCTGTAACTTGTCATGCCTCATATAAATTTGGTCATGTGCCTCAGACAAATATGGTTCCTATGCCTAAGACAAATTCATATTTCTCTCATCAATAATATGCTTCAAATTTGTTCTTTCTCCTTGCCTCAAGAGGTCCTTAAAATAAGATCCATGATTGGTGCCACGAAGGGAGGTAACATGATTAATATTTATAGTATTTTTTAGGGCCAAATGAGTGCCTCTTAAGTTAGGGATGAATTGATTAGGAGGAGGGCCAACCTAGCTTCTTTGGGGCCAAAAATTCAATTTCAAATTTTCTTCTCTTAAAAATAGACATGAATAACGTGTCAAATATTTTTCTCTTTTGAGAATAACATGAAGAACATGATTTATAAATACATCAATAACTAAAATAATAATTATGAAGACCAACCATAGCTACAAAAAAACAGCATGCACTCTTAGCTAGGGAGATATTCATAATGACTATCCAGATGTTCTCATGTTGATAGATTTCTCTAATAAAATTTTATAACAAATCTAAGTACCATAATCGGCTCAACGCTTATGACACATGGTATATCGATAGCATCAATAAAATACTATAATCAAGTTAAACATCTTTGACACATGGTACATAAACAACATCATCACGGTACCATCATTCAAGTTAGTACCTCAGACCTATGGTATATCCTCACCATAATATGGGTCGGTTGTTCACACATATGGTACATCATTTAGCATCAACTAATTTCCATAATTCGGGTCAATACTTGACACATTGCATCTATACTAGTCTTGGTTCACCATCATTCGGGCCAACATCTTGACACATGGTGAATATCCAAAGGTGACACTCTTATCAGAGTAATTTGGGGCCCGATGCTAAATAAGCCTGATGCTCCAAGACCTGTTATATACCTAGGGGGGATAATATGGGGTACCAAGGGAGGTACCCAAGGTAATAGTGTAATAATGGAATGGGCCATAGTAATAAATAAGGTGGTTAACCCATATCATGTAAGGGACCACAAGTAGTTAGTATTAATGTAATGGGCCCATGGTATTAGTGGATGGTATGAGGGAACCATGGTAATGATCCATGGTATTGTATGTATGAGGCCTATATAGAGGCTAGAGACTCCCACATGGGAGATAGTCAAGAAATATTGTTGTCAAGGATTATTGTATGAACAAGCATATGGCTTTTTGGAGTGTTCTCCTTCCTTAAGGAGTGAATGTATGGTGTTGCCCTACCTTAAGGGTTTGATAATAAAGAAGCATTTCTATCTTATTTCTTGGGTTTATTTCTATTGTCTTATATTTTCATATCAGATCTATAATATTCTTGGGTTAGAGCTATAACAATTGGTATCAGAGCTACAAAAATCCATTTCTGAGTTTATTTGCATTGTATCAGAGCTATAAAAAGTGGTATCAGAGCACTTTCTTGGGCAAAAAAAAAAGTGGAGAAATTTTTTTTATTTATTTTTGCAGGATTTCAGGAGCGGCGAGTTTGCAGATTAGATCTGTACATTTTGGTGCAAGATCTGTAAAATCTAACTGCACATCTGGATTATATGTGAAAAAATACCCGATTTCAAAAAAAAATCGGTCGAATCGGAGTCCGGATGAAGGAGATATCACTGATCTAAAAATCAGTGGGGTTGCAAATAACTTTTCAGGGCAGCGAGTTTGTGGCGCAGATCTGGACGTCCTGGTGCAAGCTCTGCAAAATCTAATTGTAGATCTGGATTCTTTGTGAAAAATACCCAATTTCAAAAAAAATATCAGTTGAATCGGAGCCCGGATGAGGGAGATATCACTGATTTAAAATCAAAACTTTTTTACAGAAATTTTGGTGACGGCGGGAGAATTGCAGCGCAGATATGAAATTCCAGTGCCTGGATCAAGATTTCTATCACATGGGTAGATGCAGATTGATTGTTCCATTTCTAAAAAAAGGTCATAATAGGGATTCTAAGCAATATTGACTAAACTGTGACAATTTCAAATTTTAGCCAAGTAAGTGAATTTTTTCCAAACCTTCATGGCTTCTAGCAAGGAATTTTTTACACGAAATGATAATGGTACTACTATTGAAGAATACATACAGAGATACAATTCCACATTTCCGACACTTTGGAAGATTTCAATGGGGCTTAATATAAGAGATGAGGCTCAAAAATGGTGGAATTCACTTGACCACAAGCAGTTGACCAAACTTTCAGATGCAGAATTTGAAAAAGTCCTTTTGGACAAATGGTCTCGGCTAGAAAAAATGAGATGAGACACATAAGGGGTTAATTGCTACGGGGTATCCTTACCGCAGGTTCAATGATTGGATTCAGAAAGAAGAATCATTGTTTTCTATCAATCCTAAATGGTAAACATATTTTTTAATCATGGTTAATTTGGCAAAAAAATTGGCAAGTCCCACAAAAACATATTGAAAAATACACAAGGTGGATGATAAGGATGTTCCCAAATTTAATGAAGGCATTTGAAACCTTTCTATGGATAAAGTATGTTGTTTTCCAACAATGGGTGATTTTTATGCTTCAGATATGGATAACATGGATGTTGTTTTGGGATACCCTTGGATGGAATTAGTGGGTACTAAAATATTAATGTGCAGAAGAAATTCCTGAAGCTCTGGTATAAAAAGAAGAAAATTACATTACAGGATATTTCCATTAATAAGCAAGTAGAGTCTAAGGAGGTTGAAGCAGAAGATGTTACAGGGACTGACATATCAGATGATGAGCAGTTGATGGTCGACCATCAAACACAAACAGAGGCTGAAGCGGAAAAGGTTACAAGTGTTGACACATCTGATGAGGGTTCAGTGGTTGAAGTAATATTGGAAGATAAGACACCACATCAAGCACCCCAACATGCACCAAATAAAAGTCAGGCTCCAGTAAAGGGTGAATTAAAGAAAAAGACACCGTGGATTAAAACTTCAACATATCATCACCCACATCACCCAGCAAGACAACCATCAAGATGGCAACCAATCAGTCACAAGGACAACAACCCCCGCAAGACAAATAGAGAGGAGCGAAGATCCACCTACTACACATCAACACAGAAGAGCTACCTCGGTCAACTTCCATCTCAAGCGAGCGAGGCACCAGCGAAATCGAGGGTTCACCTTTCTCTTGGATGGCTAGATGCACGTGCATGGTACCAATGGACTACTCTTTTGAGTAGATCTTATTATTTGTGTTCTTCCCATGTTTCGGGGACGAAACATGCTTAGGGGGGTGAAATGTTATATACCCAGGGGGGATAATATGGGGTACTAAGGGAGGTACCCATGGTAATAATGCAATAATGGGATGGGCCATAGTAATAAATAAGGTAGTTAACCCATATCATGTAAGGTACCACAAGTAGTTAGTAATAATCTAATGGGCCTATGCTATTAGTCGATGGTATAAGGGAACCTTGGTAATGATCCATGGTATTGTATGTATGAGACCTATATAGAGGCTAGAGACTCCACATGGAGAAGTGAAGAAATAGTGTCAAGGATTATTGTATGAACATGCATATGGCTTGTGGAATGTTCTCCTTCCTTAAGGAGTGAATGTATGGTGTTGCCTTAAGGGTTTGATAATAAAGAATCATTTCATATTATTTCTGGGTTTATTTGCATTATCTTATATTTTTATATCAGATCTATAATATTTCTGGGTTAGATCTACAACACTCACAGAGCATCCTCTCCTCTGGATCTGATCCATAGTGATCTTATGGGGCCTTTTGCTCATTCTTCCATCAACAAATCAAGGTATGTGCTTACATTTATTGATGATTTCTCACGGTATACTTGGGTTTATCTTCTCAGGGAAAAATCTGAAGTTTTTGCACACTTTGAAGATTTAAAAGCAATAGTTGAGATACAGTCAGAGAGGCATATCAAAACCCTCCATACAAACAATGGGGGGGAATATGTTAAGATGACACTTTAGAACCTTTTCCTTGAGTTCGACATACAGTTGCAACACACATTCCATACACTCCATAGCAGAATAGTGTTGCTGAGAGAAATAATCGGTATCTCAAAGAGATGGCTTCCTGCATGCTGCATGCTAAGTCACTACCTCATAAGCTATGGGTTGAAGCACTTAATTATGCTAACTACACCCAAAATAGATCTCCTCATAGGTCTATCAAGGATCAAACCCCCTTTGAAGCTTGAAGCGGCACTAAACCGGAGGTCACCTACTTCCGTGTTTTTGGCTCCCAAGCATGGGCTAGGATCCCCTCTGAAAAGAGGAAAGCTCTTGATCCACAGAGCAATGAGTGCATCTTTGTTGGATACCTTGATGGTGTGAAGGGATACCAACTCCTGATTTCCTCTACGGATAAGCTCATCATTGAGCGAAGTGTCAAATTTGAGGAAAGTCTCTCGCATGCACCTCAATTGCCACATGCAGATACCTTTTATCTACCTCATGTTCGAGATGATGACTCAACATACTCAGATGAAGATATAGAGCATGCAGATGCAGAGAAAAAGTCTTCATATGCAAATCCAGTGCAAGCATATGATGATCCACATCCAAGCCCAGATCGGGCTTCCAGCAGTGAGTCAACTTCCCCTATCGTAATTAGAGAACAAAGAGCTTAAGTGAAATATATGCACAAGACCACCCAGCTATTAGAAATGGCCTTGTGGGGGATAATTTTGATCCGCGGAGTACTAGCTCAGAGTTTATTGAGTCTCCTCTTGGTCTCACTGTCATTGAACCAACACCATCCCGAAATTGTCATTTGGTTCAGTTTTCTTATCCGCGGTCTTATGCTGAGGCTACTAGGCATCCCTCTTGGGAGTCTGCCATGGAGTAGGAGTATAACTCCCTCCTTGAGAACCATACCTGGGATCTAGTCCCCTTTTCTTCAAGAAGGAAATTTGTCCAATGCAAATGGGTCTACAGGACCAAGAGTGCTGCAGATGGGCAAATCACCAAACAGAAAGCTAGGCTAGTAGCCAAAGGCTTTCAACAAGTGCATGGCGTTGATTATGATGAGACCTTTGCTCTAGTAGCAAAGATGGATTCCATATCCTTTACACTTTCCATTGCGACTGCCCAAGGGTGAGAAGTACATCAGATGGACGTGAAGAATGCCTTTTTTCATGGAGACCTATCTAAGGAGATCTACATGGAGCAGCCACATGGTTTCACTCAGGATTCATCTTTGGTCTAGAGACTGAAGAAATCTCTCTATGGCCTTAAGCAGGGTCCGAGAGCTTGGTATGCGAAGATGGATTCTTTTCTCTTATCACAAAACTTTGAAAGATGCAAGTTTGATCTGAATGTTTACATGCTCAGGAAACATGATTCTCTTCTTATCTTAGTTTTGTATGTAGATGATCTCCTAATCACCGGTAGCTTGGCTTCAGCCATTTCTATAGTCAAGAGGGCTTTGCATGATAGTTTCTTGATGACTGACATGGGTCCATTACACTTATTTCTTGGTCTTGAGATCAGCTAGGATGCCATAGGCATCAAACTCTCTCAGGCTAAGTATGCCTAGAATCTCCTCAAGAGATTTCACATGACTGACTGCAAACCAACATCGACTCCTTTTCTATCTGTGGTTCGGCTTGAGGATGGAGGTGACACTCGATTAGTTGATAGTACTCTCTACCAACAACTAGTGGGG
This sequence comes from Pinus taeda, assembly GCA_000404065.3. Taxonomy (NCBI): domain Eukaryota; kingdom Viridiplantae; phylum Streptophyta; class Pinopsida; order Pinales; family Pinaceae; genus Pinus; species Pinus taeda. The sequence continues at coordinate 28,247 of APFE030968747.1, forward strand.
AGATCACTATGCCTCACCCACTCCAAACCAGATCTCTCATATGAAGTAGAGGCAGTTTCCAGAGACATGTAGGAGCCGCATGAGCTACACTTGAATGCTCCCAAGCACATCCTCTGATATGTGCAGGGCACCATTACCTTCGGGATTCACTATGCAACAGGCACTGCATTGAATCTCCTTGGCTTCACATATTTTAATTGGGTGGGCACTAGCATTGATCGCAAGTCCACTTCCCGATATTCACTCAGTATAGGGTTTGGCCCTATCTGTTGGTCAAGCAAGAAGTAGGCTGCTATTGTTGTCTCCTTAGGTGAGATCAAGTATAGAGGAATAGTCAACATCATCATTCAGGCTCTGTGGCTACAACAGTTCCTCACTGTGTTGGGCATTTAGTTCCACCAGCGCACTATCATCTTGTGTGACAACCAAAGCACTCTCAAATTTTGCAGGGATCTAGTCCAGCAAAAGCGGACGAAGAACATAGAGATCCATATGCACTACATCAGAGAGTTAGTACATGATTGGGCCATTGATTTGCAGTTCTATCCTCCAGCAGAACAGAGTGAAGACATCTTCACCAAGACATTCACTAAGCAGAAGTTTCACTCTCTACGCGATCGTCTTGGAGTGAAGGACACAGTTGCTTAGCAACTATGTTTTGTTCCTCTTTTCTTTTGATTACATTGTATTTTGAGGGGGGGGTTTTCCCACGAGGTTTTCCCTCTTTCCTCAATTTTAGTAAAAGTTTCATTGTATTTTGGGTGACCTTTGGCCTTAGTTGCCACGGCCCATTTTATATTTTTCCTCATAGTGGTGTTGAGGGAGGGTGTTGGAAGTACTACACACCTAGGACCTTTATTATTGGTACATGCAAACACTTAGTTAGAGCATGGGACTACATGCAAGATCCTTTTTGCATGATTTACTCCCTAATTTGCTCCTCCTTACACTTCACAACTTGATAGTTCTTCTCCATGATTTGCTCCTTGACTTGCTCCTCCTTTCACTCTGCAACTGGTTAATTCTTCTGCATGGTTTACTCCTTGATTTTCTCCTCCTTTCACTCCGTAACTAGCTAGTTCTCTCCAAAACTTGTTATAGGCGTTGTGTCCTCTCATTGATTACCTCTATGGCGCATTACCTAGGGATCTTCACCCAGTAATGTTATATCATGAGCATTGTAACCTATTTTCTGCATCAATAATTCTTTTTGTTTTTTCAAATTTCTTTAGTGTTTTTTCCCTGCAAAGCTGTGTGTTCAACCTTTACTAGCTCGATTCATCTATGCAGGTTTTCTAACACATTTACATGGTATGAGGGCTTGGAGTCAGGTTCGATTCCCCCGAGTTGTGTTTGACGGGGCTATTGAAAGAATCAATGCACCTATATGGAATCCGTAATTTCCACCCTAGGCATCCTAGTTATTGGTTTGGAACGTTTACCAACAACTGCGGGCTTTGGTGTAACGGAAAACCTATTCATTTAAATGGTTTTTTTTAGGGTGGAAATAGATTTAATACCATTGAATATATTTTGGAAGATCCAAAATGTTAAAGGTGGACAACTCTAATCTAGATTTCCTATATTTTTTACCAAATTTTAGGTAAAAATTAAGATCTAATTTTAAATGAATTTCGGATCCACAATTAGATTATCAACTTTTCAAACCCCAATTATGACTCTATGATTCATCTTCATTATATAAACCACACAATTGATAATTCAAAACTTGGATAATCTAACACTCATTAATATGATGGATCGAAAAATTCATTTGAAAAAAATATCAATTGCAATCTTAAATTAAAACAACGTAAAATTATTTTAAAAATATATACGAATCCCATATATCCTCCTGTAAGAACCAATTAGTTGGGTGAGTTCTAACTACACATCCTCATGTAAACACCAATTACTTTACTTGAGTGAGTTCTAACATAGTGGCTTTGATGTTGATAAGTTGGTAAATCGTTTGTTGTTCCTCGATGCTATTCCCTAAGTTTTTTTGTTTTTTAATTAATGTTGAGATTTTCTGTTTTGCATAAGATAGGAAAAATATCAGAAGATGACAACAATAGGAATCAGTTCCTAGATTAGCTCCAGTTTGTTGGGAGGGAGTTAATGCATCCTAAATTTGAGTTGAGAGGATTTATGAGGCAGTTATATTCTCTTCGCTATATAAAAGGTATCCATACGGATTGTTTCGTATGAGGGTGTGAGAGTTTGTGAGAATTTAATTTTGTGATCTACTGTTTGATTAATAAAATTGCCGATGCCTATGTTTGGTGGATGTAGCCCAGATTGGTTGGGTGAACCACATTAAAAGTTGTGTATCCTGTGCTTGATTTTGTTTGCTGAGTATTTGATTTAATTTTGTTGTGCATCTTAGCTCTAACAATTGGTATCATAGCTTTGTTGGAGGTGGAGCACAGTTGATTGCTTGTGGTGCATTGGATCAGGCAGCGTGTTGGAGCGCAAGTTTTGCTAGAGCGTTGGTGCGCACTACTGTTGATGCATTGGGCGTGGACCAAATGCTGATGCATGATTGAGCCTGCGTGGATATTATAAACCTGCGTGGAGTTCTGGAGTGCTGGTGCGTTGAGTTCTGGAGTGCTACGCTGATTGGATCTATGCTAAGTTGAGGTGGTATTCAATCAATTGTTGCGTGGATTCCAGTGGATTACTGGAGCATGGATCGTGGATTGTTGTGTGGATTCCAAGGGTGTAGCGTTTAGAGAGCCGATCTATTGTGAGTGAATCTGACTGGAGCGCTGGAGCTCCTGATCAGTTGTGGTAGCTTCAACGAAAGTCATTGCCTAGAGAAACATGCTGACCACAACTTGGTGAGCACTTCCTTGGTGTGTAGATAGTTGCTGCTGAGTGCGCCTGAGTAAAGTCAAGCCAAGTTGCAAATTGCAGGCTTGGAAACGCGGTGGCTTGGCTGCACGTTCAACAATCATGTTCAGTGAGGCATGCTCAGATAACGAGTATTGTGGTACATGTGAATGCGTAGAATTGTTGTTATTGTTTTTTTAAAAGAAAACTTGCATTGAATTCCTGAGTGGACCTGCATTGGTGCTGTTGGTGTGCATGGTTGTTGTGTTGAGTGTCATTCTCATTTTATTCTGGTTTGCAATGTGCCAACGGTTCAAAGATTCATGTTTTTTAAAATCTGATAAAACGTGGACAAAGATTCATGTTTTTTTAAAATCTGATAAAATGTGGACAAATATTCATGTTTTTTAAAATCTGATAAAATGTGGACAGTGATTCATGTTTTTTTTAAATCGGATAAAACGTGGCTTATTTTTTATAAACTACGTGCTTTTGTGGAATTTTATGCTACAAGGATCAGGAATGTAGACAAACCTGTTATGAAAGGGCTTTCTCAACAATTTGTTTTTTTGTTTAAAGCAAAGGCATATAAGTGCATATGGCAGAAATTTTTCTATGAAGTTCAAAGGGTAGATATTTTTTTTTAAGGCAAAAGCAGAAAGGTATAGGCAGTTTGTTTTGTTAATTGTTGGTATTTAAACATTGGTTTTTTGCTGATACAAGATGGCGAAAACTCAAAGTGCCCGGTTTGAAATTGAGAAGTTTAATGGCAAGAATAATTTTGAGATCTGGAAGGTGAAAATGCATGACTTGCTTGTCCAACCAGGTGTGGTAAAGGCATTGATGGGTAAATCCAAACAACCTTACAACATCACAGACGATGAGTGGGACGAGATGGATGAAAGAGCCGTAAGTGCTATTCGATTATGTCTGGCGGACGATGTCCTGTTTAATATCGTGTCGGAGACAACAGCTGCTAGTTTGTGGACGAAACTGGAGAAATTGTACATGACCAAATCCTTAACCAATAGGATTCTCCTGAAGCGACAGTTGTACAGTTTGCGAATGAAGGAAGGTACATCGATTGCTGATCATTTAAATGCTTTTAATACTCTTCTTGTGCAATTACAATGTATAGAAGTAAAAATTCCATCCGAGGATAAATATATTACTTTATTGTGCTCGTTGCCCAAGTCATGGGATCATTTTGTTACTTCTATATGTTTTAATTCATCAGAAACTATTGAGTTTGTTGATGTAGTTGCATCCTTATTATCGGAAGAAACAAGGAGGAATTCGCATTTCAAAACCTCTACATTAGAAGCTATGATGGTTAGAGGTCGTTCGAAAGAAAAACGCCCCAGGAAGCCGAGCGACTCACGTTCAAAGTCGAAAGGGAAGAAGAGTAAGCTAAAGTGCTGGTTTTGTGGCAAATCAGGGCATTTAGAGAAGGATTGTTGGAAGTGACAACAACAAACTTCAAAAGCAGATTTTTCGACAGAGAAGAAGGAGGCAAATACGACAGATACAGGTTCGACATCAGGTTCAGGTATGAGTGATGAAGTATTATCAGTTAATGTGTCAAATCATGGTCAACATTGGTTGTTAGATTCCGGTGCATCAAACCACATGTGTATCCATAAAGAATGGTTTGAGGAATATAAATCAATTGATGATGGAGTTGTGTACATGGGTAATGATGTAACATGTAATATTGTGGGGATTGGGAGCATACAACTACAAATGTTTGATGGGATAGCTAGAATATTAACTGATGTGAGGCATGTACCAAATTTAAGGAAAAAATTGATTTCATTAGGAGCACTTGATTAAAATGGATATAAAACTGTAATTCAAGGTGGAGTAATGAAAATTTACAAAGGCATTTTAATAGTTATGAAAGCTAAGAAAGTAGGAAATCTGTTTCAGTTAGAAGGAGGTACAGGGTCAGATTTTGTGTCTACGGTGTCTGAACATGACAGTAGTTCCATTCACTTATGGCATCAAAGGTTGGGGCATATGAGTGAAAGAGGGTTGAAAATTTTGGCTGATTGCAAGTTACTCTTCCAAACCTAAAGTCTGGAAAGTTAGATTTTTGTAAGCATTGTCTGTTTGGAAAACAAAGTAAACAAAAGTTTAAAATAGGCAAACATACTAGTAAAGGCATACTTGATTATATCCATTCAGATGTTTGGGACCAACCCCTACAACTTCATATGGTGGTTCGTCTTATTTTGTATCATTCATTGATGACTTTTCTAGGAAGGTCAGGGTCTACATGTTGAAACGAAAGTCTGATGTTTTTTCAGTTTTCAAGCAGTTTAGAGCATTGGTAGAAAACAGCACTGGTAGAACAATAAAGTGTTTACGAACTGACAATGGTGGTGAGTTTACTTACAAGGAGTTTGACAGCTTTTGCAAGGATGCAGGGATCGAGAGGCATAAGACCACGACTTATACTCCTCAGCAAAATGGAGTTGCTGAAAGCATGAACAAGACTCTTCTAGAGAGAGTAAGGAGTATGCTGAGTAACGTCGAGTTGCAAAAGGAGTTGTGGACAGAAGCGGTGGCAACAACTTGTTATGTGATAAACCGATCTCCATCGACGGCGATAGACTGCAAGATTCCGCAAGATGTATGGAAAGCACACCCTTGTGACTATTCTAAACTCAGAGTGTTTGGTTGTGATGCATATGCTCTAGTGCCTAAACATCAGTGAACTAAATTAGATCCAAAGTCTAAAAGGTAT
>APFE030968747.1:71017-103044 GCA_000404065.3 Pinus taeda
ATATAATCAAGTATTATGTAATGCTAAGTTATCTTTCAGTTTAGTTCGTAAGCTATGTGTTGGAAGGTGAATGGTTTCACCTCATAATTATAGTTGTAGTGGTAGAAATCTATTATGACCTTTCATGTCGCGAGACCAACTTGGACTGCGTATGAGGCAGGCACGATACTAATGCAATTGCACATTGGTAGTGTAAAAAAAATTATAATAAATTATTATATTATTATGGTATATAATAAATTAGTTTATTATTATATTATGATAATTAATTATTTTTAAAATATAGTTCATGTAGAAATCTATTATACCTTTCATGTCTATATATTCTATTATGGCAAGCCATCAGGTACTAAGGCAATTGCAATGTATGTGTAAAAACAAATTATAATAAAATTCATTTATTATAATTTTAATTTTTTATTTAATATTAAATTATTTATTTAAAAAAAATTACCATACTATTTTTTCGAAAATGAATATAATGATTTTATTTTTAATGAAAATTGTTAAACTAAAGAAGAAATATTAAAGAAGATTAAGATCAGTGAATATATTATGTAGTCGTTAGTATCTGATATTCTGTTTTAGAAAAATTCTAGAAATGGATTAAAAAATGTTTATCTAAAATAATAATAATAATAATAATGAAATAATAATAATAATAATAGTGAAGAAGGTTGGACTTCAATAGGGTGTCGAATTTTAGAGATACTGAGAAGTGTGGGAGGGATCTCCAACACATACTTTTTTTGTGACATCAGATAAGCGATTCTTGGCAGGTAAATTACATGTGAGAGATCTGAAGTCATTACTCCATAATGCACTGTGGATTGTTTGTATTAGAAACAATTTTAATGGTTCTGTTTTGGAAACTTATGTGGAGTCTCAAGTGATGGTCGGTGGGTACTAGTTAGAATTTGAGTGCTTCGATGGTGGGATGGAGTATATCGTATTTTCTCTCAGAATATCTCCCCTCATTACTAAGCTTGAGTCTAAGCAAGTACATTGAACAAAGAAATTATGTGGTTCTAGGAGGTGAAATTGTGTGCATATTTGTGAAGCTACATAATGGTCTTAGTAGGGTGGTGAAGGGCAGTGGTAACTCTGGTGTGCAAGCACTATTTGTGGTGGTCTTGTGGGTAATTTACACTTTCCTTAAACTATCTATATTTCATTTAGTTGCCACTTTAATATCTTGGTTTTTGTGTTGTGCCTTGGTATAAAAATGTGGGGTTTTAACTCTGAGGTTTTCTGAGGAGTGGTGTAACATGTTTTTGTTTTGGGAGTAAAGGGAGTATAACATTGGTGTAAAGGTAATGCAAGACTTTGGTTTGTTCCTATAGCCAAAAAGTGCTCATTCCAGTGGACATAACACATCGTATATTCGATCCCCTCTCTTCTCCTCTATGGGGTACATTAGAAGCCTCATTATGTTAGGCATAGAGGAACATCAAGTATTCGCAGTTTCTTAGATGAAATTTGGCCAATACACTTCAGCAGTGCTGTATTGAATCCTAGTTCATCTTCCTAGTAGAACATAGAGAGTGGTGAACTACCACTCAAACTTTGGTTGGAGTAATTGTCTCTGTCAATATAATTTGGAGACTGATTGCATTGAGGAAGAGTTTACAAGGGTCCATGTAGGACTTGGTGATAAAGATAGTGGGAATTATAATCTATACAAGACAACAGATGGGATGAACATGCGCTGAGTCTAGAGACACCAAATGTCTCTAGGGAAAAGTCTTAGAGAGATTATAGATCCTCCATTTCCATTCTCTCTCGCTCAAGATGGAAACCGTCCATCTCCTAATGAAATGGTCATCAGTCTCCATTAACAACATTCTTCTACTGCCTAGTTGGACCGGGCTCACCAACATGACCACGATGATATCCTAGATTTCATGGAACATTTGCATCAAAATTTGTGGCAAACCCATGAGAGATTGGTTGGCTTGTGGAGAGGACAAAGGAGATTCTAAGAACATTTGGACCAACTAGAAGCTAGGATTTCTCATATGGAGGGTCATGTCCATTGCGAGCTTAATACCCCATCTCCTCTAGGCTTAGATCTAGGTCACCCACTTTCAGTAAATTTAGAGGTAAATTGAGGTGTTGGTTGTTTCCATATGTTATTTATTTTTTGGAAATGGGTACCAGTTAGTGTAGCTTGAACATTGTCTATTTGGAATATATTTTGTATGTGGGAATTCTCCTATTAGCCATTAAATATAGTCAGCATGAGGCCAACACGTTTTTTGGAAAATTGTTAAAACAGGGTAGTCTTCTGAAGTAATAGAAATCCTTTATTTTCCAAAAAAAAAAAAAAAATTGGGAAGAACAATATCTTTAATTTTTTTTTTTCAAAATTTGTATCATTAAATGTAGATTATAATTCTAAAACAATTATTATTTTTTCAAAATTTACTTTATTAAATGTACATGCTAATGATATAAGGATCATTATATCTACAAATTTCACAATATTAAATGTAGATGCTAATGGTTAAGGGATCATTATTGCTTAGTTGTGAATAGTGAATGTAACATTCTTTCACTTTAATGTGACATTAATCAAAACAAGCATTGAAAGTAATCAGAGATGTTTAGGTTCAATAAAATATTCTCACAATCTAAATATAGTGTTGAGTGAGAGGAATATTTCTATCACTTAAATTAAATAAATTTTTTGATGAAAAACTTTTTGAAAATATATAATGTTATATCTTTATTGAAAATAATATATTTGTAGTTGTTAAATGGTCGATACTTTTCTACACCAAAGTGTTAGGGTTTACCGAAACATCTATGATTAGGGTTCTTGGTTAGCCTTCAATTTCTATTTCTTATTGTGACATAGCCTCTTTTGGTGCCAAGCTAGAAGGAAATTCCAATGGGGATTAAGAGTGGAAAGCTTATAATGAGGATTCTTCTAAAACCAAATTACCCCTACTACATCTGCGGATTTTTTGAATTGAGCAACATGGTAAGCTAAAATATTTTTTTGTTACATGGTGAAGGAAACCAAGGGCCCTACATTTGAGATCAAATCCATGAGAGGAGCGAAATACATTCAATTCATGTATGATCATGCACTGATTGTGAAATTTCTTGGTTTTCTCCCCATGGAACGAACTCTTATCACTTGGATTCAAAAGAAATGGAAACCCAAAGGTAATATACATTTGGAATTGGTAGCTACAACGTTTTTCACAAAAGAAATTGGTATCTTAGAGAATCACTCTTAACTATTTGAGGGAGGACCATAATTCTTCAATTTTGCAGGACTATATTTGTAGTTATGACCAAAACACTTTTTCTAAGATAAGGAAAGTTTCATTATTTCTTTAGTTTTGATCTGATTATACATCCAACCAACAGAATTATAGGAGGAAGAAACCCCTGAAGGTATAGGTAATACCCTCAGTCACTATGTTAAATCTTTGGAGTTCATCAAATGGGGCAAATATATCTCCTATGCATGGATTTGTGTGTATATAGATATCTCACAACCATTTCCAACATCCATAGATATATATTACAAGGATGATATTTGGAAAGAACTGATGGACTAAAAACACATCCACTTCCATTGTAGATGATGTCATGAATATGGGAATTTGTTTTAAAGGTTTCACACTAATCATTGTTGGAACACATCATTGTTTTTCCTCTTAGAGATCATCTGCGTACATGTATCATCTTCTATGTATTCACATATACATTATGCAAAAGTTTGGAATTTGTACGCAGGTATTGAGAATGGGAAGTGCGACATACACTGATATCCTGTGTAAAAGTCGTGTATACATGCTAGGGTTTTGTAGTATGGGTTGTTGATGATATTTGATCAGTTATGTTGTGTTTTATGTTGTCTATCAATGATGTCCCTCTCATAATAATCTGTGTTTTACAGTATTGGTTGGGTTGATTTGATTATCCAATGGAATGTTGGATAGTGATAATGCTACTGTATGGTTTACAGTATTTGGTTAAGTATTAGAGTGATTCAGATGTAGAAGTTAGTGATTTCTTTGTCAGGGGAAGTGCATACATATGTGGGTATGATTTAGAATAATAGTGTATATATTCTGATGTATTGTTGATCATGGCTTCCAGTGTCAACACTATGTATTATGTGATGAAAAGAGTATGACTTGGTATGATCTAGTTATGATTGGTTTGATATAAATGGTTGTGCATTGATATGAATTGGTTTGGTATGGTTGCAATAAATGTTTGAGATTCAGAGTTTGGTATGATGATGGTATATTTTTTCAGTTGGTTCAGTGATTGGATAAGTTATTTGGTGATTGGTTTCAAAATTGTTATTTAATTTGAGATGAATGATAGAAGTGGGCCCAATCTGAAAATATGATGAAAGGTGGCATAAAAGTTTGATGTTTTGAGTTAAGTTGATCCTGTATGAAACATTATGAAATGTGGTTCACAAGAGGTGCTGAGGGTTGGAGCCTTTAGTGAGGAAGTCGAAGCTTCCTTCTAGTAGTAAGCTAAAGAATTTGTATAGGGTCTAGTATCTCGCTTTTGGTATGAGCTGATAAATGAGATGAGGGGTTGGAGCTCCCTTCCAGTGTGTGCCGGTGAATGAGAGAAGGTTGTAGCCTTCTTCAAGTGCATTCCTAAGTACTAGTATGAATCTGCGCTAATACAATGTTGTAATATGTTTTCCTTTATAGTAAAAGAAGAAGACAAATATGACCACAATGATAGTTTTCTCCCACATTAGGTTTCTACCTAAAATTCTGGTGTTCATGTGTGATTGATATGTTTCTCATGTGTTGATGATATTTCTACTCTTTACTACTTCTTAATAAATGAATAATGAAGTAATGATGCATTGGTTAAAGATGAACTGATCATGAAATATATGAAACGTTAGTTGACTAGATATATGTTGTTTTTCTTTATTGAAGTCCCATACATACATTGGTTTCCTGAATGATAATGGTGTATGGACATTAGAATAAGAAAAGAAAAATTGAAGTGAGTTTAAAAATACTTTATTCACCCCCCCCCCCCCCCCAACCCCTCGTATTTTTCCTAACAATTGGTATCAGAGCTGGTCACTTCCATTGAATCTTAACCACTTGGACTGGATCAAAGATGATGGGAAAGAAGAATATATCTCAATGGAAGGAGTCAAAAAATTGTGGTAATATATCAAATTAAGTTACCATTATAGATTTGAGAAAATGTTCAGCTTTTGGAGCACCTCGCTTTCTATTGAGCAAGAATGAAGAAGACGGTAACAAAGAATCATTAGGTATGAGATTTTGGTTAATTATGGTCCATTTACTTGTCTATGTAATAATGATGATAGTGAATCAACTGAAATTTCTCTTATGGTTAGAAGTGAAAGTAAGCATTCTAAAAATAAAACATATTAAAAAATGATGGCCCTAGAAGCAAAAGAACAAGTCAAGTTAGAAAAAATGGAGAATAGAGGTATATGTATGGTGAATGGAAGTTACGTACGTAATGTGTACCATGGTAATTGGAATACTAGGGGTATTTACCATGGTATTGGCCCATAGTAATGGTGCGACAATGATTATTTGATCCTATAAAAGAATACGAATGGAATTACTAAGGGATTGGCCTAAGGTATTGGCTAAGGCTAAAGATATATAAGGAGACGGATATCAAAGTGTTAAGTGTGAAAGTTATGGATTATTAATGTTTAATCTAATTTGAAATAGGTGTGCAACAAGGAGCATGGAAGGAGCTTAGATATGATATATCTAAACGAATAATAATAAATATGCTTACTTGATTTGTATGTGATTATATCTAATAATGATACACATGTGATGATAATAATGCGTTGATGTGGATATGTGCTGCTAAAGTATGTGCAATATGTGTTGTGGTTGGATTAAAGGTTTGACTCAATGATTTTAGACATATATGTTGGTTTTCCTCTCAAATATCACGTACATATGCATATCATCTTGTATGTAGTCACGTATACATTATGCAAAAGTTCAAAATCGGTACACTCCCCTGTAAAAGTCACGTATACATGCTAGGGTTTTATAGTATGGGTTTTTGATGATATTTGATCACTTATGTTGTGCTTGTTGTTGTATCTCAATGATGTCTCTCTCATAATAACTTGGGTTTGATAGTACTAGCTAGTTTGATTAGGAATGGAATGTTGGATACTGGTAATGCTATTATATGGTGTTCAGTATTTGGTTCGATATTACAATGATTCAGATGAAGAAGTTAGTGATTTGATATTTGTACGTAGATTTTCCTCAAGGGAAGCACATACATAAATGGGTTTGATTCAAAATAATAACGTATGTATTCTAATGTATGGTTGATCATTATTTGTAGTGACAACACTATGTCTCTATGGTGAACAAAGTATAACTTTTATGATCTTGCTATGATTGGTTTCATATAAGTGGTTGTGCATTGATATGAACTAGTTCGGTCTGGTGGTAATAGATGTTTGAGATTCATTGTTTGGTATGCTGATGGTATAGTGTGTTAGTTGGTTCAATGATTTTATAAGTTATTCAATGATTGGTTTCATAATTGTTATCTGATTTGAATTTAAAGATGGAAGTGGGTCTAGTCTAAAAATATGATGAAAGGTGGCATACAAGTTTTACGTTTTGAGTCAGGTGGGAACAGTATGAAACATTATGAAACATGATCCACAAGAGGTATTAATGGTTGGAACCTTCAATGAGGAAGTTGAATATTCATTCTAGTAGTAGATGGAGAATTTGTAGAGGGTGCAAGAGCTCCCTTAAGGTAAGAGCTGATAAACGAGATCAAGGGGTTAGAGCTCCCTTCTAGTGGGTGTTGGAGAATAAGAGAATGTTGTAGCCTTCTAAAAGTGAGTTCTTGTATACTAGTATGAGTCTGCACCAGCACAATATTGTAATATGTTTTCCTTCGTAATAAAAGAAGAAAACAAAGACAACGACAATGATAGTTTTCTCCCACATTGGGTTTCTATCTAAACTCTTGGTGTTCATGTGTGATTGATATGTTTCTTGTGTATGATTATCTATCTACACTTTATTGTTTCTTAATTCATGAATAATGAAGTAACAATGCATTGGTTAAAGTTGAACTGATGATGAAATATATGAAAATTTAGTTGACTAGATATACATTGTTTGCCTATAGTAAAGTCACATACATATGCTAGTTTCCTGAATGAAAGTAGCATATGGAAATTATAAAAAGAAAAGAAAATTTGAATTGAGTTTCAAAATACTGATTCACCTCCCCCCCCCCGCCCCTCCCGTCTCAATATTTTTCCTAACAATTGGTATCAAAGCAAGTCACTTCTGTTGAACCTTAACCACTTCGAGTGGATCAAAGATGATGGGAAAGAAGAAGATATCTCAAAGGAAGGAGTCAGAAAAAAATGGTAATATATTAGATGGAGTGACTATTATAAATGTGAGGAAATATCCAGCTTTGGGAGAACCCCGCCTTCTATTGATAAAAAATGAACAAGATAGTAACAAAAAACCAGCAGGTACAAGTTTTTTTTTCTAATTGTGGTCCATTTCCTTATCTATGAAATAATGATTATAGTGAATATGATAGTGAATCAACTAAAATTTGTCTTATGGGTAAATGTGAAAGTAAGCATTCTAAAGAGAAAATAGATTCAAAATTGATGGCCCTAGAAGCATAAGAACAAGGAAACTAAGAAATAATGGAGCATAAAGGTATGTGTATGCTAAGTAATGATAAATATCAAGAATGGAAAGAAGAGATGAATTCTAAGTTAATGAAAATAGGATATGATGTTTGGAATTTAGCATGTAATGGTTGTGCTAAAACCCCTCCATCAAGTGAATAATTACAAAAGAATAATGTAGCATTAAATGAAATCTTTGGTAACATACTTGATTTAGAATTAGGAAATATTATACACTATCAAACTGTAAAGGAAGTATGGGATAGTATTCAGGAAATCGATGAAGGGAAAACAAAATAATATTATTCATCAGGAGAACCAACAGGTAATATTATTTCTAAAGAAAATAATGATAAGTATGTTATGTTAGATTGAGTTACTCATTCAAAAGTAGAAAAGTTAGAAGAAGTTTTTAATCTTATAAGAAAACTTGATTTTTTGTTGAAAGGAATTATTCATTTTAAGAATAAGTTGCATAGATATGATAACAAGGATCATAATGTAGTAGAATATGAACAATATCGTGAAGGAATTAAAGCTAAGATCATCTCTCTAAAAGTTGATCTTCAAAAATCAAATAAGTGAAATAAAGAGATACTTCAAGTATTTGAAGAACAAGAGAATAGGTTGAAGAAATAGATCACAAAATTAAAGGAGCAATTGGAAGAATGAATAAAGGTTGAAGAAGGAATGAGGAAACAGTACTAGGTAAAGGAATAACAATACCAAAGAATGGAGTTTGAGGTAAACAATCTAAAAGGTAAATTAGAATAAAAGGGTAAACACTTGAGATTTTAAGATAGTACTAATATTTTTGAGAACATTCGTAGTAATCAAAGGTCTCCTTCTATTAAATTTGGTCTCATTTTCCATGAAACTATAAAAGGAGAATATAGTTCAGAGGCTTGTACACGGATCTTGAAGGATAACAATATGAAATTTTAAATTCTTGTCAAAGAGATAAGAATTATACTAGATCAACATCCAAGGAAGATGAATTTTCAAATGAAACCATTTTCTCCCAATAATAGAAGCTTTAATCAACTCTCTCCTTTGATTAATAATGTTGAATGCTTTATATGTCATAATTATGGAAATGTTGTTGTCAGCTGTAGAAGCAGACTGTCTCAATCTCAAGCAATTAGTTGTTTCACAAGAAGATCGTCAACTCCCAGCTACTCAGGTTTCTTTAAGGGATATTGTTTTTCTTGCAACATATTTAGTCAAACAATTATTGATAGCAATAGAAGGAATATGAAAGAAAAATATTATGACTACTTTGCACTATTTTCTGGTCATATAAGATGTTATTCTTGTAACAAGTTTCGGCATGTAGCAAATGAATCCAGGAACAAATCATTGAACCTCCACACGCAACATGAAAAGTAACCAGATAAGAATATTGTTACCAAAAGACTTGAGAAAGATGGATCCACCGACACTTCTGATAATAAGTAGAAAGAAGAAGAACGTATAAGTTGTGGTCTTTCTCTTTGCTCATTTGAAGATGAATATGAATGGTACATAGACAACAGATGCTCTCATCACATGAATCAAGACAAGAAAAAGTTTGAGTCTCTTAAGAAAAACAAAGATGGTAAGGTTGTTCTTGGAAATAGTGCTCCAAGAAAATTTATGGGAAAAGGTAGATCCTAACTTAATAAGTATAGAAGAGCATATGATACATTATTTGTTGAAGGGATAAAACAAAATATTATAAGTGTAGGTCAAATGTCAGATAAAGGAAATATAATTGTGTTTACATCAACCAAATGCAAGGTTATAGATGAAGAAATTGGGAAGGTCATAGCAAGAGGATATAGAAATCCAGACAAATTATATGTGTTTATAGAGAAGAATTTAGGCAGAAGTGAGGGATAAGTCTTCTTCTTTAGATTTAGAATAAAAGAAGATAGTTTCGACTGTAGTCTATTTCGTTTAAAGCATATGTCTAACACTAAATGTAGAAGTTATATGAAGTACATGACCTCATGAAGAGAAGGTGATAAATATCAGGTTGACAGGATCAGTAGTATATGATCTCAAGGGGAGATATTCTTAATTATCTTGGTGATAATTCTCTAGTTTGGTTTGATATTTATTTCTTGATGTTTATACTTTTAACGTTGCATTGATGAGATAATAGTGAATAAGAACATGTATGATATGTTTAGGAGGAGTTGTGTTTATGAAAGTTCAGTAGTTTACTTTCTGCATGTAGATACTATGAAGTATGGTCACATATATATATGTAGGTATTGATCTATACATTTGTGTATGTATCTCTAATATGAAGAAACAATAAGACATACTTAGGGGCATTTCTAATATGATTCAATCAGTTATTATTTTGTTTTTTGGTTCTGAAAGTGATTTGTTACATTTTGTTGATGATGCTCAGTGGTGAGCACCAATATTGTAGCAATAATGCTGCAAATACTGGGCTTCCTACTTTACTTTTATCAACTCAGTAGTTCGTAACAAACTTGGAAGTGACGGTGTTGTATGCACAATTACTAGTTCTTACTGCACGCTGTCACTTGGTTAGCTGGCACAAGATCACTAGGAGCTCATGTCAATTTCTATGAATTCTAGAAGAAGCTTTATATGTGATGAAAGAAAGGAAAACTTACTCTACACAGGCTACCCTACTTGCAGAACGAGAGAAAATACTGAAATGTGAAGTAAACCTAGCAAAACCTAATTGACCAACTAATCTTACTTTTGTGGAAAGAGAGATGAAAAACCATAAAATGAATTCCATTACCTACTTAGGAAGTAAACAACATCTACTCAAGCTATTTCTAGAAGGAAATGAGAAAAAAACATCTTTTTGGATTTTTTTATGTATTTTCAGGTGAGATTGTCATGCATGTAATTTATTTGTTTGTGAATGTGGCAGTGATTAGGTGGTGATGGAGGGTGACCTTGGAGTTTTCAAAGGTGTAGGAAGGTGTGGATAAGTCCTAGGAGGTCCCAGGTGGCCTTCTAGAGGCTTTCCCTGCAATCGGACATAAAAAAGACACCTACTGGAAAATCTATAGGAGGCTGCAGGGGATCTACAAGAGGTGTACAGGAGGTCTACAAGAGGACGACAAGAGAAGTTTTGGAGCTTTTGAAGGTAGGAAAGTAGGTGGAAAGGGTAGATGAAGGCTATAAGAATGTGTTAAGGTGTCTAGGGTTCATCAAGAAGGATCAAGAGAAAAAAAGGCGGTTAGACATATTCAAGGAAAGAGAGGAAGTTTATGAGAAAAGTGCAGCAAGCTAGGGCAGATTTGTGAGGGACTTTGGGTGACCTGTGGAACATAGATCAAAGAGAAATGGTAATGGCTGGTGGGCTAACCTATTGTGAGAAGAGATTTTCTACAAGAGAATTTAATTTCAAACAATGAAGTTGAGAAAGCAAAGAAACTCGATACATCAAAAAAATATAATTTCATCAAGTTGATCTAAACTTTGATCTTGGAAAGTAAATGCTGAAAAAAATACTACGTGGAAGGAAAGCATGGAAGGAAATTTATTGCAAAGATAGAAATGAGCATGATGAAATAGATCTATAGCCACGTATTAACCTTCTAACAAACTGCAACATCAAAAATCCTATGAAAAAGGCGAATCTGTGTTTTTTTTGTGGCAACAAGAGGGTCTTGGCCTCAGTTCATGGTCTCATAGGGAGGAAAGGAGGCAAACTCTCTAGTGATGGCATTTTTGTATCCTTTTCCTATCACTGTTCAATGTGCTACAACAATCTGAAATGGAAACAACCCTTTTTAAATCACCAAAAGCAACCTATTCTTAACTAACACTGAAATCTATCTAACAACAGCTAATTCATAAATTGAGAAAAAGCATATAAATACAAAGCAAGAGGAGATTGGCTGCTTAGATTGGGCCCTAACCCAAGAACTTCATCCCTCTAAGGTAACTCAGTGCTAGCTCGAACAAGACCTTATCTTCATTATCAAAATAATAATAGGATTACATGAAACTGTCAACAAATGTAAGCTCGAAGTTGAGCAGAGCAAAGCTGCAACAAAAATTCGAAAATTGGACTAACTTCCAACAAACTAATGAGGCCCTAGGCCTCTCTACTTCTACCATTGAAGCTCCCAATAGATTCTTTAAAATCGGGGAGGCTTGGCTCCCAAAACTTGAGATAAACAGAAGTTATTCTCCACTTGCTTGGCTGCCTCTTTGGTGCATTGATGTGGTTGCTTGTGTCCGAGCTGCATGGTCAAGAATTCGAAGTGGGGAGTCATAAATGATGGGGATACCCTCCTATAAATCCTCTCCCTCGTCTTCTTCAAATATTTGCTGCTAATTTTCCATTAAATATTTCACTTTGTCTCCAAAATTGAACAAAAATATGCATTAAACACACATTAGACTTCATGGCATAATGACTGACCCAACTAACTCTATTAGCATAAATATAATAAGGCACATGCAATAAACTAATAAGAATGCTGGATTAAGCTAAGCTAGGAGGAAAAATGAGCCCATATAATTACCCATTTATGGGGCTCATCATCACCCCCCTAATGAAGGTGTTTCTCATCATTTGAGCAACTAGTGCATCTCCTCATCTTTGATGGTCTTGATGGCCTCCTTGACATCCCATGTTTTTGATGTGAGGTCCTCTTCTTTGTCATGGAATCCTACCTTTCTGTCCACCTCTTCCCACTATTGTTGTTCTTCTTCCTCTTTTCTACCTTATAGTAGACCTAACAATAGTGGGGGACTCAATTTGAGGCTAATCCAATTGGCCTTCAAACTCTACATAGAGCACTTGTACAATTGCACTCTCCTTAATGCTTCTTTAATCCTTGTTGGGGAGTGATACTCCCTGATTTACAGATTGTGTGGCAGAGTGGTCCACCTCTTGATACAAGCATGAATATAGTCTTCCCTAAGTAATCTTTCCATGCCCTCAAAATGTGCAATGGCCTAAGCCTGATTATCGATATACCTAGGGGCACTTTGAGGATTATTTGCAAGCAGTTAGTGTGTGTTGATGAGAGCCATGGGGTGTGATGGCTCAACTCTAATCATTAAGGGTTCATTTTTCTCTTTTGACATCAACTTGTTTATCTTTTTTTCCCTTTTCTCCTCATGATTCATCCATGATGCCATGGCCATCAGTGGCAAGTCCCCTATCCTAGCATTGGGGTCCCATAAGTTCATATCAGTGAGGGCTATGTTATGCAAATAGAACTCTACTATCTTTACCTTGTCTTCTACTGAACATTGGTCACATAGGTTCGTAAACTGTGTATAATCTTGGAAAGGCATTGTGCCTCTCTATGCCAAAGTCTTGATCTGAAACTGCAGCCATTGGTATTTGAGGTATACTTCATATGATTTTGCTGGTGTTCTGCACTATAGTGACTCCATAGACTAGCTGGCCATGCATGCCAATTGTGTCTCCTTTTCCTGTAGTTGTCTTCTTAGTAACTCATTTTCTGTTTCAAAGTGAGTTCTTGTGATTGCCTCTCTATGTTTTACAACACTTAACTCCCTGCCCATTTCTCTAAGCTTGTTCT
The DNA here is from genome assembly GCA_000404065.3 of Pinus taeda. Lineage (NCBI taxonomy): Eukaryota > Viridiplantae > Streptophyta > Pinopsida > Pinales > Pinaceae > Pinus > Pinus taeda. Next base: position 84,257 of record APFE030968747.1, read on the forward strand.
CCATGTGGCCAATATTCTCTACCCCTTTGGATTTTGCAATTTACATCTATATATGGCTCCTTATTCTTTCTTTTTCCAACTCAAAGAAAAGTGGGACTGCAAATTTCTATGGAATGATTCCCCCCCTTTAAGAATATTGTAGTAAGAGCCCAAACTAGGTTGGGGGTTAGGTTCTTGAGTCTCTGTTGTTTCCTCCTTCTGCATTGGCTATTCTTCTACCCTTTTCTCAAGTTTTTTGGTCTCCTGTAGCTTAGTTAGGGTCTCCTGTAGAACAGTTTGTGCCTCTTGTAGAGATGTTTTTGAGTCCTATAGTTGCACTCTTTCCTTCCAGGTGGAAGATTTGGGGCTTCCTCTTTCATAAGTGATGGGGCTTTTAGAGTTAGATTCTTCCCCTTTGATAGTGTGTGATAATCAATTACAATAGGCACTGTTGAAGATGGTTGTGGTTTTCCTGTTTTTATCCTTGTGCTTTTCCAAGCCCTGAAATACATTGATGTCTGCCTATTCCTCTTTCATTTTGGTTTCATTGGGTTGTTGAGGGCAGTGAGGACAGCTTCTTCCTCTCTTTCTAGGGTCTTAGGAGACAATTCTATCTTTTTTTCCCCATTTTCCTCTCCTTTTGTCTTCTCGGTCTCTGCTGGTTTTGTTTGCTCTTGCTCCTTCAGTTTCTTGGTGTCTTCCTCCTCTGTTTGTTCCTCAGTTTCCTCCCCTTCTTCCCCTTGCTACTCTTCCCCCTCACTATCATAAGGACAATGATCATATGCGAGGGCCTTTATATCATCTTCTTTTGTCATGTTTCTGAAGATTTCCCATGCTATGGGGATTGTGAAGGTATGGAGGGCTTCTTCCACTAATAGTTTAATCAAACCATGGTTAGCCAACTAGTCTAGACCTCATGTCTTCAACTTAATGCTGGAATCTATGAGGAACTATAGGAGAAAATAGGGGATGCTGGGTTTCTGGGGTGTTCGAGTGTCCATGCTATATCTTAGCTCATGGAGAAGTCTAAAATGGTAGCCATAAACTATGCTATACCTCCCTTCACAATAATTATACTTGATAATTTGGTAACTAATCTCATCCCAAGGGTAAGGTATGCTTGTTCTTCTAATGCCAATTTTTTCTTCTACAGGATGTTCATTGGGTTGGAAGAAGTTTTTCTTAGTAGATTGTCCAACTGGCTTTTCATCTTTGCTCCAGGTTAATCCAAGAGGAAGGGTGTTAACGTTATTGATGAATTCTAGGGTGATTTCCTTGGATATACCTCTAAAAGTAATAATGGCATGGGTCATTTAGTGAGGGACTAGAGAAAGGGAAAACTCCTAAGCCACTTCTTCATCAAACCCTAAGATTTTTTCAAAAAATGTCATCCAACTTGTGCTGGTAAAAATGGCTACTACTTCGGGATGCTCATGGATCCTAGTTGTATTTGTGGTCTCCTTCCTCATTAATCCCCCTTTAATTTTTCTTATACCCCCTTTAAACACCCAAAATAGAGATGGAGACAAGAATTTTGAAGGAACATGAAAACAGAGAAAAAAACTGTGTTTTTTCAGGAAAATAGGTAGATAATTCTTATGTAATTTCTTTCCTTTTGTGGACTCAATTTCCCCTTCAAATTATATCATTCCTTGCACATATTGATAATTAAGGTGGGAATGCATAGAACCTACCTCTTCATGTCATAATTTGAGAAAAAACCCTGTGTTTTTCCCTTAAAAACTGCTTACCGCCCCTCCTGTAGAACTGGTTGTACATGCTCCTATAGAAGTTGTTACTGCTCCTGTAGAATGTCGATAGCAGGAGGATGGTTGAAAGCAATAGAGAAAAAGATTTTTGAGGCTATGGATGTGGTATAAATCTTGATGCAGCTAAGTGGATGAGGATGAAATGGAAGAAAGGTGGTGAAGGGGTTTCAAGGATGAGCACTTACGTCTTCTTTGAGATATTTTCGATGATGGGGTGAGCTGGCAAAAAGGTACATTGCCATATTTGGATTGTTGGTCCCCATTGCGTTGTCATCATGAATCCTCATGACTCTTCCCCGCAATCAATTCCCATCATTACATTGGAGTTTGTATACCCTCCACTACGTGTCCTTTGGATTTTTCTGTGAGCTGAATAGGTACACGTGTGGTGGCATCTCCGGATGAGTGCAGTCAACTAGATGAGGGTGGCTAGTTAACTAGCCAACTTTTCTCATTCAACCCTAACCATATCATTCACTTATTCCTATTTTTGAATTACACAGATGTAAGAGAGGAGAGGGTTAGATACTTACTTGCAAGTCGAATGTGCGTGTTGTGGTGCATTTTGGTTCCTCTGCTACTGCATGCTCGTATTTTAGTTGATGCATGCTTGTGTCTCCTTTGTTATATGCTTTCTGCTCACTAATGTGTGACTTGTGTGCTTTGTGCAGGTATCCTCTAGCTAGATATCTCTTCAAGTGTCCCCTTCAATCCTATGGCTGCACCTATTTTGCTGTTGTGCTTGATTTTAATGGGATCAACTGCTACAGGAATTCCTACAGGAGCTCCTCTAGTTGCTTCTCCCTTTAAAAATTTTAGCTGATTTTTGTGTTGAGAGCTATGAGGATGATGCTAGAGATGTTGATGAAGGCAGAGAGGTACTTGGTAAGCTGCAGGTGAGATTTGGAGGTGCTATTCCTTCTATTTTTTGTTTTTTTCTAAAAAACTAGTTTTTGCATTTTTTGATAGGAAGGAAAGAAATCGATGATGATTAGGTGGTGCAGGTGTGGAATGGATGGCTAGGAGGGTGGATAACTATAGGAAGGCCTACATTCGCTTCATGAAATCTCTCATCACCTCAAACTGCTTTTTGAGACTATTTCTAACTCTTTGTGATTTCTACAGGAGCCTCCTGTAGAACACATAGGGCCTCCTATAGGATACACAGTGTTTGGAAAAAAACACAGGGAGGTGGAATGAAGGTCATAAATGATGGAGAAGAGTGTGGGGGATATGAACTAGGCTCAATGGCATCTTCTCTTGCTCCTGTGGTCCACCTGTAACCTGCAATGTACATTAAAAGTTAATTTCCTTTTCCTTCTTTCTGTTTTTTTCTTCTTTTTTTTTCACTCTCTCTCTCTCTTTTTTTGAAAGAAAATTAGGGTGCCTCAAGGAGGTTTTCACCCTAATTTTCTACCCTGGGTGCCTCCAAGGGAGGTTTTCACCCAAGGATCTTTCTTTCTTCTTTTTTCTTTTCTTTTTTTTTTGTGATCACTGGGCCACCTCAAAAGAGGTTTTCAACCCAATGATGGGATTCAAATTCGTCATGGAGGTTTTCACTTGAGTCCTTATATTATTATTAATTTATTTCTTTTGCTTCTTTAGTGAGTGGGTGGAGCGGAGTCCAAGACCTGGTCCACTACGAACACTGTCTTATTCAGATCTTTAATGAACTCTCGCTTGGAGAGGGGCTTCTTGTAAATTTTCAACCTATGTCCATTGACAAGCATGGGGAAGGCTTCCTCATCAATGGTTATGATCAAAACTGAACCATTGTTATTACATTTTTCCACAGTGGAGGGTCCCAACCATCTTGTCCTCAACTTGCCTTTGAATTCTTTATAGCTTGAGTCATAGAGTAGTGTCTAATCTCCCTCTTGGAATTGCTTCTCCTTGATATTTTTTTCATGCCATATTTTCCTTTGAAGCTGAACTACCTCTATGTGGAGAAGGGCTTGCAATCTTTGTTCATCCAATCCATTGAGCTAGAATAGTATTTCCCTCTATGCATGGCTGAGGCCTAGGTCTAGTTGAGCTACCATCCTTAGTGTATTGTATTCAAGTTATGTTGATAGCAAAGCCTTCTTCCCATAGACCAGTTCATAGGGTGTGAACCCTGTGGTGGTATTTCATGTTGTGTTGTAGGCCCAAGTGGCCTCAACTAGTCTATCCGCCCAATCCTTTCTACTGTTGCTCACTATGATGGTCAAAATTCCTTCCAAAGCTCTTCTCATGACTTCCACTTGCCCATTGGCTTGTGGATGGTAAGGGATAGAAGTCCTGTGGTTGATTTTATGATGTGTGAGCAGGTCTTCAATCAAATTGGAAGTGAACTGAGTGCCTTGATCTATGACCAGTTCTCTTGGATACCTGAACTTATAGAATATGTTTTTTCTTAAAAACTCAGCTACTTTTTCCTCTATTGCTGCCTTGATTGCTTTTGCCTCTATCCATTTTGTTAGGTAATTGGTGCACACGATGATGTATTGCCTCTGTTTTGAAGGAGAGTTGATAAGACCCACAAAGTCCATGCCCCACTTCTCAAATGGATCAAAGTTCACTTGAGGTTGCATGGGCATGTCATCCTTTGGAGTACGTTTCCCCATCCTTTGACACCGATCGTATTGGCTGGTATATCTCCTCACATCTTGATGAAGAGTGGGCATTCAGTAGCTTTCATGCAATATTTTGAAGGTAGTCCTTTTTGTTGCAAAATGACCTCCACAAGGCCCATCATGACAAGTCAGGAGAATGTCAAAAAATTCCTCCTCCTGACACATCTTCTCAAGATTTGATCTAAGCCAAGTTTGAAGAGATTGCCCCCAATCCAAGTGAAAGGGGCACTTTTCCTTACGATCTTGCTCTTCTGTTTTGAGGATAGGTGTGTTGGGAACTGTGTTGAAACCAAGTAATTTGATATATCAACAAACCATGGAGAGAGTACTAAGATAGAAAATAGGTGTTTTTCTGGCATTTGATCATCCACCATTCCTTCATCCCCTACGGGCAAATTTACTCTAGACAAAATGTCAGCAACGATGTTTTCTTTACTAGGCTTATCAACAATGGTTAAATCATACTGCTGCAGTAAAAGAAACCATCTAATAATGCGAGGATTTATATCGGGCTTGTTCATTAAATATCTAATTTCAACATGATCAGTCTATACAAAGGTTTGATAGCTTGTGATGTAATGTCTAAATTTGTTTAAGGAATGCACTACAGTTAGGAGTTCCTTCTCGGTCACTGTGTAGTTTAACTCTACCTTTGACAAGTTTTTACATATAAATCATATTATGGCATAAGGTAACTTTTCATCAATTTGTCTGAAGGTTGCTCCTATTGCTTTGTTCAAGGCATCTGTGTGAGTGCGGAAAGGTAGGGCCCAGTTTGGGCCTCAAAATTGGGGCAGTCATAAGTTTTCCTTTGAAGGTATCTAGGGCTTCTTGATAGTTTTTAGTCCATATGAACTCGACATCTTTTCCCAGAAGACCAAACAATGGAGAGGCTAACTTACTGAAATATTTAATGAATCTTTTGTAATATCCTGCTAAGCCTAGGAAACTTCGTACATCTCTCACCTTTTGAGGAGGTGGGAACCTTTGGATGATGGCAACTTTGTTGGGGTCCACCTACAATCCTTGTTGAGATATTACATGACCTAGCATGGCCCCTTCAGTCATAAAAGATTCACATTTTTTGGACTGAGGGACAAGTTCATTTCAATACACTTGTCCAAAACTTTTCCAAGGTTAGATAAAGCTTCTTGAAAGTTAGAACCATAAGGAGTAAAATCATCCATATATATTTCCACTACTTCATGAACTAGTTCAAAAAATATACTCAATACTGCTCTCTAGAAAGTGGTTGGAGCATTGCACAAATCAAAGGGAAGGACCCGATATGCAAAGGTACCATAAGGACAAGTGAAAGTGGTATTATCTTGGTCTTTCAGGTTGATTTGAATCTAATTGTACCCGCTAAACCCATCTAGGAAGGAGAGAAACTTTTTCCCCGCCAGACCATCTAACACTTGATATATGAAAGGAAAAGGAAATTGATCCTTTTTAGTTGCCTTTTTCAGTTCTTGATAATCAACATAAATTCTCCACTTACCATTATTCTTTGGCACTAGCACCAAAATAAAGAGCCATTCACTATTAGAGATGGGGTAGATGAATCCTACATCAAGTAATTTTTGCAATTCTTCCTTAACAATGTCTTTAAGGGTTGGATTCATCCTCCTTTGAGGCTACCTGACTGGTTTTCAATCTTCCTGGATGTATATATGATGAGTACATACTGAAGGGTGCACTCCCTTCATCTCCTTATAACTCTAAGTGAAGGCATCTAAATGTTTTCTCAATAAACTGCATAGTTCCTTCTTCTGGGAAGTCGATAGGGATGAGTTGATTTTCAAGGTTCTTTCTAGGCTGAACGCTATATTCTTAACATAGAGAGAGGTTGGGTCGACCACACAGAGATCAATTAAGGGATTGTCTTGGGTTTCCTTAACTAGATCTTATAATGGAAAAATACCGGGGGGTGGATTCTACATTAGATTTTCAATAGTATCATCCTCATTTTGTAGTTTCCTCCCCATGTCAGTTTCTATTGCACACAGTGGTGCACAATATAATTCATCCTCATCCTCCTCCTCCAACTAGAGAGGTAGATCATGTTCTAGCAAGGGTTGGGCAGGATGGTGTAGGATTAGCTGCTTAGACATATGCCCATTCTTGATGGTCATGTTCCCAGCCCGAAAATTAATGTAAGCATTGAGAGTGGCCAACCAGTGTCTTCCCAGGATGAGAGGATAACGAGTTTGCTTTGACTTTGGCTAGAGAACTAAGAAATTAGTAGGGTACTCCCGAGAATCAATGGATCCCATCACATCCTCCATAATCCCTTCAGGGGTCATTGTGGAGAGGTTTGCTAGCTACAGTATTGTCATGGTCTTCCTCAAGGAGCCCTAGAGGTTATGTTTGATCATCATGTCCTTTGTCATCACATTAATGGTAACTCCCAAATCAATCAAGGTATGTGGGATCATGATGCGATTGATGTGGACAACAACTACTGGGCTTCCATGGTCTAGATATCTTGGACAGTTTACTTGCCCCAAAATCAAGTCGAACAGTTGTCCTATGACATTGATAGTTGGGGCATGTATCTTGCACTTACCTAGATGCCTAAAGAACTTCTCTTTGATCATCTTACTGTATATAGGCACACCCTTTATGGCTTGGAGAAGTGGTATCTTTACACATAATTGTTTCAATTCTCCCAGAAGTTCAGTTTCTTCTGGGGTGGGCTATGTTGTCCCAGATAATCTCGAAGGAAAGGGTGGAATTTATTTCGGTTCACTTTACTCTTTATCTTCCTTAACTTGTTGAGGGGGAGGCTAGATATCTAGGATAACCTTCTCAGATCTTAGGCTAATCTCCTGAAACTTCACAGCATAAGTTGGGCATGATGGTTCCCTACTATATACTTGTTGGGTGTGTCTGTTGTTCGGTTTTAGGTTTGGTTGGGCAGGCATTTGGGGTTGCCTTGGTGAAGCAGGAGGCAATGGTTATGGTTGAGTAGGTGGTGGAGGCAAAAGAGCAGGGGGAGGAGAACTATACTGGGGTCTCCACCCTTGATGAGATGCATTCCACTAAGGTTGTGGCTGAGCATAGGATTGAAATGCATGAGCAGCTGGTTGGGCATGATATTGAGATGGATCGGACCAAGGAGGAGGTGTGGACCAGGAAGGATGAGCAAGAAGGCCCCAAGAAGGTATGGAAGTGGCTTGGTTGGGGTTGTAGTATGCCTGAGATGCCCCTTGCATCCCTACTAGTATGCTCTAGGTCCATGCATTCTCCTTTTGGATCATGAAATAAAGTGGTTCAATGGCTCCTTCGCCCCCCTGGTATACAACTTTAAGTCTGGGCAAGGAAGGTCACTTATCCGTAGAATGATCTTCTTCAAAGACCAAACAAACCTCTATAGAGTTCAATGGACACTTGTTCCTAGGATGCCTTCTGGTGCACCTAGGATAGAAAATGGCCAAAGCCCTCTCTGCTTCCTCTTGTTTCCTTTTGATATGCAAAGTATCCATTTGCATGGCAAGATTTTGTAGCATCTCTCTCTTGAAGTCTTCTAACATGTTTCCAAGTTCACCTTTGAGGGATGAACGGGATGAGGAGGTACCGGCTATGGGTTGACTCTCCCTACCTCTAATTATGGCTGCCCTAGAATGGTTTCTAAAAGCAGTCTTTATGTCATCATAAGGTAGTTGGTAGATGTCTCCTCCAGCTAGTAGATAGAGGCTGTCTAAAAGGTCTTCTAGAATTCCCCTGAGCAGGATCAACTTTAGAGATTCAAGGTCAACTGTGCACCTGACCCTTTTATAACTGAGATGGAACCTCTCTTCATAATCTTCCAAAGATTCATCACTTCCCATGGTCATTCAGAAGATTTCTTCCTTGGTGCCTTTTGAACTACAGTAGTCTCGATATTTGTTATTAAAGGTCTGCTACATCTGAGCCCAAGTTGTGATTTTGTTGCAAGGCAACCCTATGAACCAATGTAATGTTGCGTCCTTGACAATAGAAGGAAATAGTTTCAACTTTTGCTCATCTTCTGCATAGTCATAGGTTCGATAGATAACAACAAACTCAAATGAAAAGGTGTCACGATCTTCTGTAGTCAATCCATGGAAGTGAGGTAGGACTGAAGGGCTTATGTTCTTCATTTTAGTGTCCCCATTGGTCTCTCAGATGCGAAATGTACCCTCTACTCTTTCTCCATTCCCCCTAGCATTTCTGTTTTTAGCAATTGTCACAAGAGAGATGTTTTATTCTTCTTCTTCCCCTATAGGTTCTTCAAATATTTTTGGTTGTTCACCTAAAGGTTCTTCCTCATCACTACCACCGAAGAAGAGAGAAGGGTGGCTATGTGATGTGGTGGGGGTGTTGGGCAAGAATTTTCTTGAATTATCTATGTTCCTACGAGGCATTAAAAGAAATCTTTTGGTTGATTTTTTTGTTTTTTCTACTTGTACCTGCAAAACTGAAATTGATTGAACAAAAAAATTGCAACTAAATGAAATGAACTTGCTGAAATGAAATTGCAGAACTGAAAAGGAAAGAAAATGAGATGCAGAAAGGAAAGCAAGGAAATGACTAATCCACTTTTGCTGAAATGGAAATTGTAAAATTGAAAGGAAAGCAAGGAAATGAATAATCTACTTTTGCAGAAATGAAAATTTTAGAATTGAAAGGAAAGTAGAGAAATGACTAATCTGCTTTTGTTGTAATGGAAATTGCAAAATTGAAAGGAAAACAGGGAAATGACTAATCTACTTTTGTTGAAAAACTACTTAGTAGAATGTTGCAATAGAAAATAGAAGAAAGCAGTAATCACAAAATACTCTGATGCTTCCCTGGAAATGGTGCCAAAAAGTGGTGAGCACCAGTATTACAGCAATAATGCTACAACTCCTGAGCTTCCTACTTTACTTTTATCAACCCGGTAGTTGGTAACAAACTTGGAGGCGACGGTGCTTTATGCACAAGTACTAGTTCTTACTGCAAGTTGTCACTTAGTGAGCTGGTGCAAGATCAGTAGGAGCTCAAGCCAACTTCTATGAATTATAGAAAAAGCTTTATATGTGATTGAAGAGAGGAAATCTTACTCTACAGAGGCTACCCTACTTGCAGAAAGAGAGAAAAGACTGAAATGTGAAGTAAACCTAACAAACTCTAATTAACCAACTAATCTTACTTTTGCAGAAAGAGAGATGAAAAATAATAAAATGAATGCCATTACCTACTTAGAAAGTAAACAAAATCTAATCAAGCTATTTCTAGAAGGAAATGAGAAAAAAACATCTTTTTGGATTTTTATGTATTTTCACGTAAGATTGTCATGCATGTAATTTATTTGTTTGTGAATGTGGCAGCGATTAGGTGGCGATGGAGGGTGGCTTAGGAGTTTGCAAAGGTGTAGGAAGGTGTGGATGGGTCCTAGGAGGTCCTAGGTGGCCTTCTAGAGGCGTTTCCTACAATTGGTCTTCAAAAAGACACATACAGGAAAATATACAAGAGGCTGCAGGGAATCTACAAGAGGTTTACAGGAGGTCTACAAGGAGATGCCGAGAGCAGTTTTGGAGGTTTTGAAGGTAGTAAAGTGGGTGGAAAGGGTAGCTGAAGCCTAGGATGATGTGTTAAGGTTTCTAGGGTTCATCAACAAGGATTAGGAAAGAGAAAGGTGGTTCGACATATTTAAGGAAAGAGAGGAAAGTTTATGAGAAAAGTGCAGCAAGCTAGGGAAGATTTGTGAGGTACTGTGGGTTTTCAAGCGATAAAAATGTGTCTTTTTAACTCCTAATTACCTCACATTAATTGTCAACCCAGGGATGAATTTTTATTTCAAGAGTGTACTCAGTCTGAGGCGGCTATTTACTCAAGAGTAATGTTTTGCAGTATAGTGCCTAAATGCAAAAGTAAATGAATTCTTGAAAAAGAAATCTATCAATAACATAAACCCAAATGCTTTGAAATCCAACTATTCACTCAACAATCAATTGAGGATACAATAACAATAAATCATTCCTCTAGAGATTGATGCAATTGAAATCAAACTAGAACAAGATAATCAATCTGAGAATAAGGAATCAGTAACTAATACTCTCTACAGTTGGCAGCCATGCTACACACCAAAGCAATCAATAATGTAAATAATAGAAAATGGAACATCAATTAAGAAATTGAACATCATCTACTTCTATAAATAGGATTGAACATCAAAACTCTATCGTACGTAAATGAATACAACAATAATTATAATCAACAAGAATTGAGTAACAACCTTTGAATTGAATATCAAACAAAAATGGAACAACAGATTATCAAAGATAAAGTATAGAACAACAGATTAAATCTAAATGTACAGTAACCCAAGTCAAGCATGCAACACACTTATCATTAAAAGGGACAGTAATCTGAGCTTTGATACAATATGCATGAATCACAGCTATAAAGTAACAACAATTGTAACGGAACAACAATCCCAAATAAACAAGAGACACAATTTAAGAATACGTCATACAGTTGTACCAATTTAGGAACATACAATGCGGTTAATCTGTAATCGAATGACAATCTGTAAGGAACAACAATGTTATATCAATTATCAAAGGGAATAACAATGTGATACAAAGTTAAAATGATAACATAGCATTCCTGTTGCAGATGACGATAGTATCATATTAAGTATATATAATAGCGCTGATATGTAAAACAATAAAGTGTGTCAGATTACTGAACAGAGTAAAACAAGGAGATCAAACCACACATGAAGCGTAAAGATATAATACAACAGCAGCATAATCTCCCAGTGGCTGGGCCCTTAGCTGCCCGCGGACGCTGTTGGGCTACCTCAGATGAGAAGAATGAGCAGCAACTCCCAAATCATATATTAATCATCAAATTGGGAAATCATTACAACAGTAAAAGCTTGAGAATTACAATGGTAATGCAACAATCTCCTTTTCCTCCTATTCTATCCTATCAAGAATAATCCATCATCATTCTTGAAACTCCAATTCTGAATCCTCAATTCTCCATCATTTTTCCATCCTTTTTCCATCCCCATCTCTGATCTCTGTTTTCATTTAAATAGAGAGATTAGAGAGAAGTTATAGCAAAGATAATTACAACATGATTTCTATTACAAAATTGGATTGTTTCCAACCAGTTGATCAACAAGAAAATATATTTCCATCTATCTTTCAACAAAAGCAAGGCGAATTTGGCTTTGCAGCTGAGATTTGGAGGACGACTGCAACAGCAAATCTGAGAAAATCATGCTCAAAGAACCCTATGTTTCTCTCAGTGCAAGCCAAATTTGGGCAAACCATTCTCTCTTAAAGTTAATTGGGTTCGTTTTGGACAAACCCCATGTTCCAGATTTTCCAAATTCTTCTTCATTTGCTCAGAATCTCAACCCCAAAACTGTCACTTCCTATTCTGGCCAATTTCTGAGTTGGCACATTTAATGGTCAAATCTTCAATCTAGAAATTATCTTGGAGGTTAAAAATGGTGAATAATATTACAACTAATTTATTGAAACTATTATTGATAAAATCATTCATAATCATCAATTTATTATAAATAAAGGAGAATAAATAATATTCATTCATAAGAGCATAAATCATTATAAAATAGAATTATATGATAAACCGTGATTAATAACATGATAAAGAAAAGTAAAAATGGATGAAATAAGTGTTAAAAAGGTGGTCGTATTCACGGCCCAACACACCCCCACACCGAATATATTACATGTCCTCATGCAACAAAAATTGAATATGTTGCATGTCCTCATGCAACCTAAAGACAAAACCCATGTGTTAACCAAGCAATAAAAAAAATTGTTCATCTTAGCTCATGAAATGGATAGAACAAAATGAATTCTTCCTTAATTAATGAATATTCAATTTTAGCAATATTGATAAAGGCATAAAAAATTTTACATTGACATTCAAGTTATGTACATATGAAGTTGTAGCAAAATATGATATAAGTAACAACAAAGTTTATTAACCATTTTCTCAAAAACTACAAACCAGGTTTTGTTGAAATGTGGCAAGTAAATTTATAATATGTGAATGCCTCTATGATTCAAAAATTAGATCGTTTTGATGCACGGATCATGACATATAAACAAAATGGCTGTAGGTGAGAGTGTATGATTTCCAAAATTTTATGAACCAATTTAAATTGAAATTATCTGGGTTTGTGTATTTTAATGATACATCTGTGTTATCCAAAAATCACAAGAAGTGAGTTCATAGTTTTAGAAATATTATGGAAATCAATTTCTACAGTGAAATTGTATGCCTTAAATGAGAAAGAAAACAAAAAAAACATCCATCATGTGTAGCAATTCCTCCCCTCTTTGAAAAATTAGCATGGCCTCATGCGATGCTAGAAAACAAATTGAGGTGGTTACTACCATATGTTAAATTCTATGCTTGGTGTAAAACAATCATGGGATAAGGGAGGTGTTGAGAATGAATAAGAATAGTAATGGATGATAAAGAATAGGAATGACATGGTCATAAGAAAGAAATGAATGAAAGCAGCACTCCCCCAAACCTAAAGATGATATGTCGCTGAAAAATGGTAAGTGGTAAAAAATGTGAAATGAAGGATGATAAATAATTCTGAAAATGGATTTGCATGAAATTCTCCTAAATTTGTAATAAATTATAAAATTATGCTATTTTACCTCAATTTTTACCTCCAAAAGAAAAATGTGGAATGACATATATGTATTGGCAGTTGTTGAAGCTGACGTAGACAAAGTTGGTGCTGAAAGTGATGCAAAAGGTGGAATCTAGGCAAGCACATCATGTTTGAAGAATTGTTCATGTTCATGAGTTGCTCAAGCCTCTTCGGTTAGTTGCAATAGTGTGGTCATGCTTCGAATAAAATTCTTCCCCCCATACTTGTTGTTCTCCTGTAAACAAATCACTATGTTTCATACGATGTTCTTGAATCCATAGTGTTAGTTTTGAATAGCAACATATTAAGATGCATGCAAAAATTTGAATCATAAAAATGTTTTGTATACATGCAATACTAATATTTTATCAAATCAACAAGTTATGGAAGAGTGCAGTAATTATATCACATGCAATCCCATAATGTATACATTCCCCCTCCAATAGGAAAAGGGATTTCATGACCATAAAGCCTATGAAAAGTGTTATGATGATGGCAAGGCAAGGGAATGAACAATATAGCAATGAATGAAGCAGAGTACACATATCAATGATAGGACAACAAAAGTTATGGTTATAATGGGAGCAAAGTGTGTAAAGATAGTTATGAATAAAAGATAGGACGTTTTGGATTGATGATAAGTGATGCGAAAGAGAAAAAAGACAACAATATGCCAAAAAGATGCTTTACTAATGGTATTCTAGATGAAAGTGATGCGATTGATCATAAAACAATTTCTCATACATAAAGGTTCAAAATAGGGAAAGAATTAAGGAAATAAATTCTCCGATAAAAAGAAAAAATGAGAAAGAGTATTATAATAATAATTGATGATAAAATATAACTTCAATACCATATGCAGAGCCTCTGCTACTAGCAGGCATCTATAGACTTGACAAGGTTGCTTTTTAACCCATATGAGCTAGGATCCTCAATTTATAAATGGAGAGTTCCAGTGTTGTTCTACAGAAGAGATCAGTGTGCTGACGTGGTAGCTAGATAACCACACTGCCATTCACTAGGATGTAGCAAAAGTGATCAGGCCGGCTCGTGATGAGACCTCCTGTTCCAAGGATAATTTGGTTATCCAATGGATCATAACCCTGGTGTGGTGGCGATAATGGGAATGTCACTTTGTTACAACCTTATGAACATGGTAGGCTGGCTCATAATGAGACCCCCAATCCTACATCTGCAAACAAAATTTTGTTGTTATTACACATTTTTATGATAAAATGAGGGAGGCTTAGTACTCCTTAAAAGCTGGGATGGTGGAAGAACTTGAACATGACAATAGAAAAAAATATACCCATAATCTCATTTATTATAGATAGAGAAGATTACAACTAGGAAGGGTGGAACCAGCATGGTATTAAGATGATCAATCAATATCATGTTCAACAGAGAACAATGTAGCAAAGTACTATATAAATAATTGTGTCCATTTTGAAAATAAGCTATTTAAGTTGTCCTGATAAATATCATAATGTGAATGATATTAACTTGCTTCAAAAGAATCCATAATTCTTGTCCTCATAAAATAGTGTACTTCATGCCATGAAATGAAATCAGTAAAATGTGGTTGAGATGAACTAAGAATAATCCCACAAGAGGAAGGAAGGCTTGCTCTCTAAAATATTCTCAAAGTGTTGCTTTTTTTAGGGAACAACAAAAACACTCAAAAAGAAAGTGGTGTTCTGTGTAGGGAACAAAAAAGAAAATGCATACCAAAACAGTAAAAATACACACAAAAAGGTGTTGTTGCCTGTAGGGAACAACAAAAAATGCATATGAAAAATGCGAAAATGTTGTTCCTTTGAAAATGAACAACAAAAATGTGAAAGTGCAGAAATGTTGTTCCATTTTGAAAAGGAACAGTAGTTGTTCCATTTCGAAAAGGAACAACAAAACATAAAAGTGCAGAAGTGTTGTTCCATTTCGAAAAGGAACAGTAAAACATGAAACTGCAGAAGTGTTGTTCCATTCGGAAAGGAACATCAAAACGCGAAAGTGCAGAAGTGCTTGTTCCATTCGAAAAGGAACAACAAAATATAAAAGTGCAGAAGTGTTGTTCCATTCGAAAAGGAACAACAAAACATGAAAGTGCAAAAGTGCAGAAGTGTTGTTCCATTCGAAAAGGAACAACAAAACGTGAAAGTGTAGAAGCGTTGCTCCATTAAAAAGGAACAACAAAACGTGAAAGTGCAGAAGCGCTGTTCCATTTCGAAAAGGAACAAAAAAACGTAAAAATGTAGAAGTGTTGTTCAATTTCGAAAGGGAACATTAAAACGTGAAAATGTAGAAGTGTTGTTTCAATTCAAAAAGGAACAGCGAAATGTGAAAGTGCAGAAGTGTTGTTCCATTTCAAAAAGGAACAACAAAATGTGAAAGTGCAGAAGTGTTGTTCCATTTCGAAAAGGAACATCAAAACATGAAAAAGGAACAACAAAATGAACCGTGGAAAATGAACAACAAAATGAAAGTGATGTCCCTTTGAAAAAGGAACAACAGAAACAACAAAAGTGGACACTAATGCTGTCCCTTTAGAAAATGAACAACAAAATGCGCAAGCATAAAATGAAAGCATGCACAGAATGAATTAGTTGTTCACTGTATTAATGTTGAGGATAGGTTACAATTTGAATGAAGAAACACTTGAAACACAAAATATAAGAGAAATCAGAAGAGAAACAACATTTTATTTAAAAGAACAGTACATAAATAGGTAAATTAAGTTACAACAGCTATAATATTATGTACAAAAAAATGATCACTTTGAAAAATGTTTTGGCAGCAATGATAAGACATGAATATTCAAATGGAAATAAATTCTTCATTTGTTCTATTATGAACCCGTTGGGTAATGAGTAGGATGAAATTCCTTTGTTTCATTTAAAATTTCTTTCAAAATCACTCGTCCATAAATTGACCTTCTTTATTTTCCCAAGACTTGCAAAAAACGAGTATCTACCTGCAATAGAACATTAAATCATGGAGAAAGAGAGGTGTGCGGGCTCCCCTAATCCAAAAATTATGAAAAAATAACAAGTACTTACTCTGTAGAACAAATCCATGGAGAAAATAACAAAGTAAAATTTATCTGTTACTTGCGGGAGAGCAGTGGCCAATAATGCTAACCTGCAGTGTTTTAATCACAACTTCATTGTTTTTCACCAAGATTGAGCGATTACAAATCCAAATGAGAGTTAATTAAATGGTTTATCTCCAATAGAAATATTATTTAAAGATGCAATGATATGATATGTAAATTTTAATTAAAACAACCTGCATAATAGAGTCATTTTCGATTACCCAGCTTAGACTAATAGTTGATAGTTCAAGCATAACTTTTTCATTTGATGTCAGATTCGAATGATTCAAATTGGAAATTAAATTAGATTAATTTATTTATCTCCAGTAGAGACAGGTTTTGAAGAGAAGTAGAATTGATAGGTAAAATACTGTAAAGAACAGCCGGAAAGACAGAGTTTTAAGAGTGCTAATTTACAATAGAGAGTCAGTATATTGATTATAACATCCCCATATGATATAAAAAATGAGTGATTCCAATTTAATTTTAAATTATATTTATAGGGGAATCTACCATGGAAACATATTTTAAAAATTCATTCATTTAGGTTTCCAAAAACAGACTGTCCCAACTTTGTTCCTGAGCTGCCTGCTAGACATCCGGTCAATGTTTTCGTTCTAACTTTTTCGTTTCAAATCCAAATTGAGTGATTCAAATTGGGTTGGAAATTAGAGATAAAGGGATACCTAGGTTAGAAACATATTTTAAAAATATTTACTTTTGGTCCGTCAAAACATGACTGTCCCGACTGTTTTTCCAGAAATCTCATCAAGCCCACAAGCCAAAAAATGATATTCAAGCATTTTTTCATATTGATGATAAAAATGAATATAAGTATTTGTAGAATTGTTATTTCTATTATAAATCATCTATATACACAAATAAATTGAAACATTTATCATCGATGTTGATTTCGATAGCGTGTTGCAACAAAAGAAACAACTACTTTTACAAAAATAAAAAATGTGTTTGTTTTATTTTTTATTTATTTTATTTTCTCCATTATCCTACTCCTGTTTGAGAATCAAATATTTTTATGTATAAGAGTATTTCCAGTGGAGCCATTTTCGAAATAAGGTTTCATGTATGCACATACCCAAATTTTAAAAATGCATGTTAATGGATATTAGGGTATCATAAGCCAACTTCCCTTCAAAAAATGGTATTAAAAATTGTTGAAGCATAGAGTGATGTTGCAAACAAATGATGGAGTGAAACCAATCTTTAATGTATCCATTACTTTCTTGATTTCCCATAGCCATCATATCATTAAGTTCTTGAGATTTTAAAATGGTTTGTTGATGCATACTAAAAGAAACCAAATTTTCTTCTATAGCTTCTACAATTTTTGAATTTGAAACATTCTGAATCTCATAGTAAGTTTTCTCTAATGACACATGTGAGATAGAATGGGTGGGAAGGGTGGGTAAATTTTGCAGTTCAACATTGTAAGCATGTTGTACTAGTTTATTGTGGTGAGGGTGATGAACTAGTTGAGCAGGAAATTGTGTATGGAATGGAGAATTTTGATGATGTGGTTGATTAGGTTGTGTGAATGGTTTTGATGGGCAAGCAAGATGTTGTGGAAGACCTGATGAACAATATGGAGAATGTTCTTGTGTTACAAGATGAGGGAGAGTAGTCATGCAATCATAAGTTGAACCATGCCAAACTTGTAGACAAGATTGATGGTGGTTATATTGAAATTGTCATGGCTGCCCTAACACATTAGTATTCCATAATGGATTATGCAAGTAAGAGAATGGAGAAGTGTCTTGAACCATACCTGTAGGCCATGATTTCCATGGTTTTGACTTTGTTGCAACTTCCTCATCTCTTTGATATGATACTTCCATCCTAGATACGGAAGAACAACTATCTATGGGATGCTCCTTTCGGTCATGAGGGAAAAACACTTCACCAAATTCTTGATTTTTGTGAACCTGCAAAGCATCCAATTTTGAACTTAGAGAGCTAATAAAATCAACTTTAAAATTTTCAAGTAAATCATTGATTTCAGCTCTTATGTCTCCTATTCTTTTAGTAGATTTGGAAGATAAAGAACAAACATCTCTATAATTCTTACCTTATGCACAACTCATAAACATCATCATATGATACTGAAAAACATCACCTTTTCCTATCAGATTTAAGAGTTCTAAAAATTCATCTTTGATTCCTTTAAGAAGGAGTGTTTTTAAGATCTATTTTTCCAAATTCTTATACTTTGATTTTTGAAGTTTGTATTGAAATCAATCTACATAGTCCTCCAAGCTTTCATATTCCCCTTGTATCATATCGAAAATATCTTCATCGGCCTTGCAATAGCCCTGGTACTTCTTCAAGAATATGTTCTTCATGTCCTCCCATGTTTGGATACAATTCCCACTTAGGCTCATGAACCATCGGAGAGTTGCTCCTTTTAGAGTAAGAGGAAATACTTTCAATCTTTGATCATTAGTACAATAATCATATCCTCTACAAAGTATTTCGAACTCAAATAATAATATATCTGGATCTTCATTTGCTAAACCATGAAAATATGGTAAAGATGGTGGAATTATGTGCATTTGTGTCACTCCTCCTAGATCTTTGATAGGAAATTCAAAAGTAAAAATGTGAGCCATTTCTTACCATAATAGAAGATGTTCTTCATGTGTTTATTTGAGGCT